>JALGBA010004043.1:1502500-1807500 GCA_023970755.1 Azemiops feae | reverse complement strand
ACATATATATTATACACATACACACACACATAACACACACAACACAATATGTATATATATTATATATATACACCACATATATATACCATATATATACATATATATACACCACACATATATACATATATATTATATATATATATATATACGCAACCACACACACCACACATATATATATATATATATATACACACAATATATATATATAATCTATATACATATATTATATATACATATATATATATATATACACACACACACATCACAACATATATATAATATATATATACACGACACACACACACATAGAATATATATACATATCTATCATATATACACACACGCACATATATACACACACATATATATACCTATATACACGACACATATATACACACACATATAACATACATTATACCACACACCACACATATATATATATATATATATTTATATATATATATATATATTTGTTTTCTGAGGTTTTCACGGGTGTTTGTATGTAGGTCTTTGGTAATTCGGGTTTTCTCCCGTGTAAAATTGAAAGTATCTTGGCAACGTTTCGACGAAGTCCCATTCGTCATCTTCAGGCTGGTGTCTTCGGCTTCGTGCTTCTAGGAGCAATGTGTGATCGCAGCTGTTTCTTCCTTTTAACTGCCAGTGGAGGTATGAACTGATTGGATGGGAGCTTAGCTGTGTTCTGATTGGGTGGAGGTGTGTTCTGATTGTTTAGGGGCTTGGCTGTGCTCTGATTGGATGGGGGGTTGGCTGTGCTCTGATTGGATGGGGGTGTGCTCTGCTTGGGTGGGGGCCCTGTTGTGCTAGGATTAGTCTGAGTTGCAGGGGAATTTGAGATGGAGAGCTGCATTGCTGTAGTTTGGCTTCACGTTCGTGGTCGTGCCACATCTTCAAGGTGGGTGTCAGTTTGCTTCACGTATGGAATGGAGGGGTTTAAAATGGCCAATGATGCAGCTGTGGTCTGGTTTCTGGTCCGCGGTCGTGCCTCATCATCGGTGCGGGTTTGAGTCTGCTTTTTGCGTGGATGTGTGGTGGTAACATCATGTGTGGTCTTCGTGAGTGTGGGTCCAGTGTCGCTCCTTGTGCTAGGGATTCGTCTGTCAATAAGGCTGGGTTTCCAAATGGCTGGTAGGCGAGAGGTATCATCTCGTTTATTCATGCTGTGTGGGCGTTTTTCTATCTCAATGGCTTCTCTGATTATTCTGTTGTTAAAGTGTTCAGTTTTGGCAATAGTTCTGGTATTTTTAAAGTCAATTTTATGTCCTGTGGCTTTGAGGTGTTGGACCAGGGAGGAAGTTGGTTCCTCTTTTCTGACTGAGTTCTTGTGTTCTTCAATGCGTGCGCTTATTCTTCTGTTGGTTTGTCCGATGTATGTGGTGGGGCAGGCGGTGCATGGGATTTCATATACTCCTTGATTTTCTAACTCAATTTTGTCCTTGGGGTTTCTTAGGATGGTGGATATTTTTCGGTTTGTGCAGAATGCTGTCTTGATGTTGTGTTTGTGGAGGATCTTGCTGATTTTGTCTGTGGTGCCTTTTATGTATGGGAGGAGGGCTTTGCCGTTTTCTTGTTCTATGTCTTGGATTTTAGTGGGGGTTTCTTTTTGGATTAAGTTGGTAATCTTATTTCTTTGGAATCCGTTGGATGTTAGTACATTAGTGAGAGTGTGTAGTTCGGTTTTTAGGTGTTGTTCGTCAGCTAAGCGTTTTGTTCTCGAGATGAGTGTCTTGGCTACGGAGTTGATCTGTGCTGGGTGGTGGTGTGAGAGTGCGTGCAGATAGCGGTTTGTGTGTGTTTTCTTCTGGTGTGTTTTTACATTCTTCAACAAAGAATGTAAAAAATAGAGGATAAGTCAGAGATGGTTGATCAGAAATTAGAAGCATTACAAGATGAGAACCAGAGATTGGCGCAAGTTAATGCGGAATTGGAAGATAGCATCGCTGTTACGGAGATGGAAAGGGCGTCATACTTCTTGAGATTCCAAAATATCATAGAAGAGAAAGATGAGAACCTGTTAGAGTTGATGTGTGAGTTATTGGCGGAACGACTTGGAATGGAAATGGATCAAATGAAAAAAGAAATGGACCAGGTCTTTAGAGTCAATTCAAGCTATGCAAGAAGAAATAGAGTTCCCAGAGAGGTTCACGTAAGATTTCTTAAAAGAGCAATACGAGATGAGATTTTGAGAGCAATAAGAGACCAACCACTGAAATATAAAGATAAAGAAAAGAACTTGTAATTCTTAAACAGATCCCGAAGAGAATAAGAGAAGCACGAAGAGAATATCAATTTTTGACAAGGAAACTGCTGAATAAAGGAGTGAATTTTAGATGGTTGGTCCCAGAAGGATTACTAATTTTCTGGGACTCGAGAAGATACAGATTGGATACCCCACTTAAAGCAGAGGAATTTTTTAATAATCATAGAACCTTTCTGGAAGAAGGCGATATCAGATCTAAAAAACCAGAGGAAGAAGCAGGAGCATCGAAACAAACAGAAGAGGAAGAACCTAAAAAGACCCAATCAGAAGAAGATGTAAGACCCAAGGATCAGAGACAGATAACTTCTCCTAGAAGACTGAGATCTAAATACAACTAAAACTATGGAAGAAATTGAAATTTTTTTCAACAAATATAAATGGTCTTAACTCCCCATCAAAAAGGAGTAAAATATTTTATAGATTACAAAAATTAAAAATGGACATAATTTGTCTCCAAGAGACACATATAAAAAGACAACACTTTAGATTCCTAGAACAACCAAAAATAGGCAAACTTTATTTTTCATCGGCACTGCAAAAGAAAAGAGGGGTAGCTCTTTATATAAAAGAGAAGATGAATCCAAAACAAATTTATGCTGATGATGAAGGAAGACTATTAATGGTGGAAATTACATGGAACCAAAAACAAATTTTGATGATTGCGATATATGCCCCCAATGAGAAACAAGACCAATTTTTCCAGCAACTATATGATAAGTTAATGGAATTAAACTATCAAAACCTTTGTATTCTTGGAGACTTTAATGCGATAACTGATGCAAAACAGGATTATAAGAGCTACAAACAAGCGAAAAAAGGGGGAAATACCTTATCTAATTCTTTTCTAAAGATGAAAGACGAATTAGGTATACAAGATATATGGAGAGAAATGAATCCAGATAAAGCACAATATACATTTTATTCAAATAGGCATAAATCCTGGTCATGAATTGATATGATATGGACCTCTTATGATTTAAAGACTATGATACAGGAGATTGAAATAGAACCTAATATTTGGGCAGACCATAATCCAATTAGAATGACGTGGAAAGGAACTAGAAAGAAACTAAGATGGTGGCTGAACAAAGCTATATTGAAAGAAAAGGAATTTCTGCAATTAGCAACAAAAGAAATGGAATTTTTTAAAAAATAAATAAGAAAGAAGAAACTTCCATTCAAAATGTATGGGATACAGCGAAAGCTTATTTTAGGGGCATGGCTATAACCTATGTTGCCAAAAAGAATAAAGAAAAGAAACAAACACAACTTAGATTGAAAGAACAACTTAGTAACTTGGAACTGGAGCTACGAAACGATCCACAAAAGAAAGAATTGAAGACACAAATGGAATTAATAAAACACAAATTAAATTTATTGAAAATGGACATAAGGGCACAACAGATTAAACGATGTAAACAGAATTTCTTTGAAAATGCCAATAAACCCGGAAGATGGCTGGCATATAAATTGAAAAAAGAAAGAGAAAAAAGACTGATAAGTAAACTACAAGATTCAAAAGGCCAATTGTACTGCCACAATGATGCAATTAAAAAAATTACTACAGCTTATTATGAGACACTTATAAAACTGAGGTGGTTTCGAATGAGACAATACAGGAATATTTAAAAGAAGCGGATCTTCCAAAGGTACCAGAGAATATGCAATACATATTAAATGAGAACATAACAATGATGGAGATTACAGAGGCGATAAAAAAGCAAAAGAAGGATAAAACTCCGGGACCTGATGGTCTCCCTGCAGAATTTTATATAGCTTTACAAGACATTGTCAGCCCGATTTTGAAAGATCTTTGTAATGAAGCTTTTTCAGAGACAAAAATACCAAATTCATGGAAAGAAGCCAACATTTCTCTTATACCTAAAGAAGACACTGATTGTACACAAATTAAAAATTATAGACCAATATCTTTATTAAACGTGGATTATAAAATATTTACTACAATAATGGCAGAAAGAATGAAGACATTTTTGACTGAATTTGTCCATTCAGACCAAAATGGCTTTCTACCAAAAAGGCAGATAAAGAACAATTTAAGGATTATTTTAAATGTGTTGGAATATTATGAAAACCATCCAGGGAAACAGTTGGCGCTTATATTTCTTGACGCGCAAAAAGCTTTTGATAATCTTAATTGGCAATTTTTGTTTCAACAGTTGAAGGAGATGGACTTTGGCGGAAATTTTATAAATGCAATTCAAGCAATTTATAATAAACAATCAGCAAGGATACTTATAAATGGAGATTACACAGACAGCTTTGAAATAAAAAAAGGCACAAGACAGGGATGTCCATTGTCCCCTTTGTTATTCATCTTTACATTGGAAGTGTTGGCTAGAAATATTAGGCAAGATATTGAGATTAAAGGATTGGAGATAAAAGATCAAAAATATAAACTACAGGCTTTTGCGGATGATTTAGTTTTTATTTTGGAGGAACCATTAGAGACAGCTGTTAAACTCTTGCGGAAAATAGAGAAATTTGGAGAAGTGGCGGGGTTGAAGATAAACAGGGAAAAGACTAAAGTATTAACGAAGAATTTAACAGATAAACAAAAAATTCAATTTGCTAAAAAGACAAACCTTCAAATAGCTAAAAAAGTTAAATATTTAGGTATCCATTTAACTTCAAAATATACAACAATAAAAGAAGACAACTATGAGAGATTACTAAAACAAATAAAAGTGGACTTGGAGAAGTGGAAAAATCTTCAATTATCATTACTAGGAAGGATAGCGACTGTTAAGATGAACATTTTACCTAAGCTAATTTTTCTTTTTCAAACAGTTCCTGTTAAGTTAAATCAAAAATTCTTCGATGAATTGAATGCTACAATAATCAGATTTATATGGCAAGGCAAAAAAGCTAGAATTAAAATTAAATTATTACAAGATTCTAAAGACAGAGGGGGCTTTGGACTCCCGGATTGGAGACTTTACTATCAGGCATCTATTTTGCTTTGGCTTAAAGAATGGATTACATTGAGAAACAAAAGACTTCTTTACTTAGAGGGGCATGATTTGCAATTAGGATATCTATTTTTGTCTTTCTTCCTATTCACTGCTGAACTTTCTCTAAGCATGTCATTATACATTTCTGATATACTGATATATTGTTCACTTTAACCATACAGTATACTGTTCTGTCGCTAGCAAGAACTTTTAATTCCATATTCACAAAAAAGTCATAACATTTGTTCATATGGCTTCTCTAAATTAACAAACATTCAACTATTTTTCTTTCTCATATTCATACATTCCTCATGTAAAGCAAAAAAAAAAAAGTCTCTTTTATGTATCCTGTGCCTGGCATAAAGCTGCACTGAATTTCTCAAACTTTGTTCATCATCCTTCCAGTAAGAGTTCTGCCAAATCACAAATTAATCCTCTTGTAGTTTTTGCATCTAC
This sequence comes from Azemiops feae, assembly GCA_023970755.1. NCBI lineage: Eukaryota > Metazoa > Chordata > Lepidosauria > Squamata > Viperidae > Azemiops > Azemiops feae. The sequence continues at coordinate 1,801,794 of JALGBA010004043.1, read as the reverse complement.
TTGTGCTATCTTTTCCTTTATATGGTGAAACAGAAGCAATAGTCTTCACACAGGAGTTTGCTAAGTCACACAGCCACTTTTGCTAAGTCACACAGCCACTTTCTAAGCCAAATAAATCCTTTTTTTTTTTTGCTTTATTTAAACCACTTACACTAGCAGCCTTACCATTTTTCAGCATCATACTTCCTTTCCCTCATTTTTGCCTTAGACTAAAATTTATTTGAATTTTACTACTAACTCCAAGCTCGACCTTCCCCCCCCCCTACCTTAGCTGGAGATTCTGTCACACTTTTTACACCTTGCCTGATGTCTGTATATCATATTGAAGGATCCTCTTAATGGGTTTGATCTGCCCTGCTAGGGTGCTCCATCACTAGTTTTCAGTCGTGCTTTTTGCACCATTGCTTATGGTGCCTCCCCTGTATCTAACCAATCCCCTTTGAGAGAGAAAGGAGAAGGCAAAATTCAGATTCAGGCTGGGAACCAACCCGCACATTTCCCAATTGAATCACACAACTTCTGCTTCAGATTTAAGACGGTTGAATCATTTTGCTTCCCCATAGGAACTGCCTCACCTCAAGTTTATAAATTTTTAACTTTTTAAGCCTTGGTAAGACCACACTTGGAATACTGCATCCAGTTTTGCTCACCACAATATAAAAAAGATGTTGAGGCTCTGGAAAGAGTGCAGAGAAGAGCAACTAAGATGATTAAGCGCCTGGAGACTAAAACATATGAAGAATGGTTGCAGGAATTGGGTTTGTCTAGTCTAGTGAAAAGAAGGACTAGGGGCGACATGATAGCAGTGTTCCAATATCTCAGGGGCTGCCAAAAAGAAGAGCTGGTCAATCTATTTTCCGAAGCACCAGAAAGCAAACAAGAAGCAATGGACGGAAACTAATCAAGAAGAGAAGCAACCTGGAATTAAGGAGAAATTACCTAAAAGTGAGGACAATAAACCATTGTTTATTGCTTGCCTTCAGAAGTTGTGGGTGCTTCATCCCTGGAGATTTTTAAAAAGAGATTGGAGAGCCACTTATCTGGAATGGTATAGGGCGGCCCTCCTGCTTGAGCAGGAGGTTGGACTAGAAGACCTCCAAGGTCTCTTCCAACTCTGTTATTCTCTTAAGTTGGGCCTTTTCCAATTAGCTAATGTACAGAGTTGCTCCCCCCCAATTGTTTTGATGGGAAAAGTCAAACAGTTTTCTTCTACTGCACCAGTTAATTCCCCCCACTGACTGTGTTCACACTTCTCCATCTATGCCTACTTCAGAAACAGCCTTCAGAATGCCACGTGAGCATGTCTCCTTGATCCCCCCAAAATTGCTTGCATTGCACCTTTGTTATTTTAACTTGTGTCAGCTCCCAGAATTGTGGATGATCCATCGCTAGATGTTTTGAAGAAAAGAGTGGAGAGCCATTTGTCCATGATAGAATAAGGACTCTTGCTTTGGGCAGGGGAGTTGGACTAGAAGACCTCCAAGATCCCATGCAGCCCTATGATTCTATCTGGCTCATTTCTTACATGGTGCTCTGTAAGAGCATGCAGTCTTATTGCGCTGAGATAATCCAGGAGTAAACACAGTAAACAGTGGTTTATATTAAATGGTGGTTTATCTTACACTATCTACAATATCATACACCAGGAACAATATACATACACTTGCTAATACAGCAGGATCCAACAAACCACAATTACAGCAGGAAATGGAAGAGAAAGAACACATCCCTTTATACAAATGCTCTTAAACAGACACAAACCCTGCTGAGTCATTTTCATCATTACATTACATCTTACATCTTACATTACATAAGCTGATTAGCTGTTAAATCAATACCTTGACATGCTCATTTATCCTTAGTGTCATTGTGGTTCAATTTTTACATGCTCTTCAGCTTAATTAGGAGAAATGGTTTTCTACGGGCCTCTTTATCATTTCAAGAGACTGCCTTATTTTTTTTTTTAAAAAAAGGATGATAAAAAGAACATCTGATATATTCAAAACTACATTATTTGCATATGATGATAAGATAATGTTACATTGCTAAGCTTTAGCCAGTTATGTCTAGTGCACAATCTGTTTTTAGATTGATAACTGTTTTTGGTTTTTACAAAGTAAAGTCTAGCAATAATAAGCATTCCTTCAGTAAAACATTGTCAACTACTTATAATAATTTTATAATAGCTTTCTACCATCTTTTTAGATTCATTTTTAAACATGGTAGATTTTGTCAATAGAATAGAATATATGTGGCTGAATTATGGAGCCCTTGGTGATCTCTGAGCTTGCTTGTTTGCTGATGTTACTTAGGTAACTTCATCAATCTGAGTGCCTAAATGGAAATTCTGAAAAAGGATAGTTTTCAATCTGAAGGGAAATACTATCTATTGCTGATGAAGATATGCCTTTTAAATATACGAACAGCCATTTATGAGTCACTTGTATATTTTGTATATTTTTAACCTTAATAATTACTTTTCCTTCAGGAAATATGCATCAATGAGTCATTTCCATTTTCTTGGTGGGGTAGCCAAGATTATTCTCAAGAGAAAGTGCTGCATTTTAAAATAAGATTTTGGTTAATTGTCTGCATCAAATGGGATTTCAAATGTAAACATCTGGAAGAAAAATCTTATATTAAATCAGATGTTATTCTGATATAAAAATCCATATAGCTATAATAAAAAGATTTTCTGCATTGGAACATGATCATATTTGGAAATAAAAGTAGAAATAGAAGGCATAAATCATCATGGGATAAATTGGATAATTTCTAATAGATTATATTAGGATAAATTATGAATTAGGAAATGTAACAAAATATGAAATATCATCTATTTGAAAATGTACATCTTACTCTTAAAATTGAAACAGAAGCACAACCAATTAAAGAGTAAGGTTTGGTCTGGTTTGCTTAGTTATGGTTTGATTTGCTGTGGGTTTGTTGTGGGGTTTTTTCTTTGTTGTGGCTTGATTTATTGTGGGATTTTTTGTTTGTTGTGCCTATGATTTATTGTGGTTTGGTTTGTTGTGCCTTGATTTATTGTGGTTTGGTTAGTTGTGCTTTGATTTGCTGTGGCTTGGTTTGTTGTGGGATTTTTTCTTTGTTGTAGCTTGATTTATTGTGGGATTTTTTGTTTGTTGTGCCTATGATTTATTGTGGTTTGGTTTGTTGTGGTTTGGTTTGTTGTGCCTTGATTTATTGCGGTTTGGTTAGTTGTGCTTTGATTTGCTGTGGCTTGGTTTGTTGTGGGATTTTTTCTTTGTTGTGGCTTGATTTATTGTGGGATTTTTTCTTTGTTGTGCCTATGATTTATTGTGGTTTGGTTTGTTGTGGTTTGGTTTGTTGTGCCTTGATTTATTGTGGTTTGGTTAGTTGTGCTTTGATTTGCTATGGCTTGGTTTGTTGTGGGATTTTTTGTTTGTTGGGGCTTGATTTGTTGTGGTTTGGTTTGTGGTGCTTTTGTTTGCTTTGTTGTGGTTTTGTTTTGTTTGTTCTGGTTTTGTTCTGGTGTTTGTGGTTTGGTTTACTTTGTTGTAGCTTGATTTGTGGTTTTGTTTATTGTGGTTTTACTTTGTTTGCTGTGGTTTAGTTTGTTGTAGTTTTATTTGTTGTTTGGTTTGATGTGGTTTGGTTTGTTATGATTGGTTTACTTTGTTGTGGCTTGATTTGTCGTGGTTTTGTTTGTTGTGATTGGTTGTTTTGTTGTGGTTTTGCTTGTATTTTTATTTGTTGTGGTTTTGCTTCTGGTTTGCTTTGTTGTGGTTTCATTTATTGTAGTTTTATTTCTTATGGTTTGCTTTGTTGTGGTTTGTTTTACTTTGTTGTGGTTTGATTTGTTATACATTTTTTTGATTTGTTATGGTTTAGCTTGTTCTGGGTTTTTTGTTTGTTGTGGTTTGATTTGTTGTGGTTTAGTTGGTTGCTATGGTTTGTTTTGGTTTGATTTGATTCGTTGTGGTTTGATTTGTTATGATGTGGTTTGTTGTGGTTTGGCTTGTTGTAATGTGGTTAGATGTGGTTTGTTGTGGTTTGGTTTCAAGGTGTTCAAACCCTGTCCATAGATTAAACAATCCAGTAAATGGCAGCTGAACAAGTATCACAAAACCTGCTGGGACGTTAGATGAAAAGAATCGCCTCTGCCATAATGTACCTGGCTGTGTCGTTTGAGGTGGTGCCATTGAGTGAATCTCTTAATCATGATTAGCACAATATGCAGATACAAGTGTGCTTTATGATTACTTGGGCACAGAATAGAAAACAACAGGTTTTTTCCCCTTAAATATGGTCAGAGAAATAGTTGGTCTGAATTGAATAAAAAAGAAAAAATAAGGATTATCCACTCATTTGCCAGAAATGTTAACTATTATCCTCTCTGCAGAAAATATACAGAAAAAAATGTAGAGATCTTAAATTCTCCTTGAATCCTTGCAGTTGGTCATTCAACTGCCAATCCATCTGGTGGTGGTACCGCCTATTTCACTTTGTTCTATCTTACCAAAAAGTAGGCTGTAGTCTATTCCAGAGCTGCCCAACCTTTCTGGGTTGGCGTCCCGGAGCGAAAGGGAGGAGCAGGGCATGCACAGGACGATGGCGCTAGCATGAGCGCGCATCCACAAGCAGGGCGCACACACCTGCGGCAGCGCTGGCACCCACACACATGTGCAAACAGGATGCTAGCGCCCGCACGCATGCGTAAATGAGCCGCTAGCGCCCGCATGATGCTGGTGGCGGCCCTAGCACCCCCGCACATGTGCAAATGGGGCTGCTAGCGCCCACGTGGTGGTGCTAGCATGAGTGGGGGGTGTATGCACAGATGCACACACTTGCCAGCCATTCCCACGGCCCGGTGGCCAACAGGTTGGGGACCCCTGTTCTGTCAAATTCCTTACTGAAGTCCAAATATACTATGTCCACAGTAGTTCCCTGATCCACTAATGTAATCACTGCATAAGCATGGGAGGATTTTTGTATGATTGTTCCCTGTTTCGTTTTCCTTGCGAGCAAATTCTAGCTTTATATCCTTTCTCTCAACTTTTCGGTACTAATCAGCTCAATCAAATCATATGAACAGGTAAATCAAGCCAAGCCGTGCCCTGCCAAGCCAAGCTGAACATTGATTTGTATTGTAAGAAAGGATCAGAGGCCTGTGTCGAATTTTTCCTATTTCTGGGAACGATTACAGTCGTAACGGTCATAAAATCCTGAAACTGGGCGATGGTTTACAAGTATACCGTGACTGTCCTGAGTGTTTAACATGCATCTTTTTATGCCTACAAGTCACCCTTCCTTATTGCAATCAACAAGCAACCATAAACTTACCCCAAAAGCATGAATGGGCATAGTAGTTTGCCTGGGCTGGAGAAAGAATAATCTCTTTAAGTAACAACAGTGATAATGAAATGACTCCTGCCCTCAAAAGCTGCAGTGTTGAAAACTGAGTAGCTCAAAGAAACCTCTCTCCCTTTGCTTAGAATAGCAGATAAGCTGGTGGAAGCAGTTTCTAATTTAGCTCCATTGAGAAAGTCTCATTCATATGGCTGTCACCTTTGTCTGACATGACACTTAGTAATTGCTACAGGCTTGGGAAGGGTGCTGGATTGGTGACCTTGCTGACAAATGACAATCCCTACACGCTTTATTGCTAGCGCTTTCCTTTCGAGGATGTAATTGAAGCCAAGTGTTGCCAGTGCAGATGTTCACCCTTATCCGCAGAGCTCAGTGTACCCAAGTGGGTGCTTTGCAGGGTTGTTTTTTTTTAGCAGCTCTTGACAAAAATGTGCAAGGATGACAACTTTCCTTCCAATGGATTCTTCCCTTTGTCTTAGATTAGAATAAGGGCCAAAATAGCAGCCTTGGAAAACAAAGAGGTCAGAGCATTATCAGGAGAATCACAGAGCCAGTGGCAAGAGGAAAAAATATCAATTACATTTGTCCATGTCAGGACCTTGTTTTCAGCAAACAATAAAATGGTGCTTCAATCTGTTTTGCTTGGACATCCTGTCTGTTTTTGGACTTTTCCATATGTGATAAGTAGGTACTGAAAGAGACTACAGTGCGGAGAAAGGCTGGCACGATATATTCCTTGCAAAAAGTAAATGGGTCCTCAAATATAAGTGCTGATGGATGGTATGAAAATATCAAGCGGTTTCATACCAAGCAGTATCATTAGCATAAGTAAATGATTGATTGAAGTTCAGTCCATTTAAAAAGATTGGACACTGGTCATGGGATACTAAGAAGGCAAGAAACTGAGATGGTTGGGCTAAAATGTGGCCTCCTGTCAAGAACAGTGGTTTTTTTTTTCATACACCAAGAACTTCCTCAGTGTTGAAAATAAGCTCTTTTCTTATCTAAAACAATATTTATTTTCAGAAACTGCCTATGTGTTTTGTCAAGAATCTTTCCTCCCAAATAATACTTTATTTGCAGGATCTGCCATGTCCAAACACTAACCTTAGCAAAACATCATCCATCATCCTGTGAATTATAACCAGCTATTCACATTCTGCATAACTCAGGGGATTTTAGAAAGGTATCTGGAAACCAAAACACGTTTGGCTTGGGGGGGGGGAATGTACCTGCAATCTCTAAATATCTCACGGTGCGATTCCTCATGTAAAAAAGGATATAGATGCTGTCAAATGAGGGAGAAATGCAGAAAGTCACAAGGGCTGATCACTAATCCATTCTTATTTGAATCTACCCAATTCAGTGGCAAAGCAGTGATTGCAGAACTGTCTGAATAAGTTTACATCTCTAGGGCCAGGTGAATTGCATTCAGGATCGTGAGGAATTAGCTGAAGCTTTTGTTAAAGCCTCCTATATTATCACAGAGAAATGGAAGCTATAATATACTGCAGATCAGTTCTGTTTAACACTGATAACTGAAAATATTCTACAGCTGGTCTTAAAGAGGCTGATCCACAAGGTTCCGTCTTAGGCCCAGTACTCTTCAACATCTTCATAAATGACTTAGACGAGGAAATTGAAGGGGAACTCATCAAATTTGCAGATGACACCAAACTGTCAGGAATAGCCAACACCCCAGAAGACAAACTCAGGATCCAAAAAGATCTTGACAAACTCGAACAATGGGCCCTATCCAACAAAATGAGTTTCAACGTGGAGAAAAGCAAAGTCCTACACTTAGGCAGGAAAAACCAAAAGCACAAATACAGATTGGGCGAGACCCGGCTTAAAAACAGTAACTGTGAGAGGGGCCTTGGAGTCCTAGTGGATGATCACTTCACTATGAACTAGCAGTGTGCAGCAGCAACCAAAAAGCTAATACAATCCTGGGTTGTATAAACAGAGGTATAGAATCAAGATCACGCGAAGTACTAGTACCACTTTACAAAGCCCTAGTAAGACCACACCTGGAATACTGCAGCCAATTTTGGTCACCATATCACAAAAAAGATGTTGAGAGTTTAGAAAAAATTCAGAGAAGAGCAGCTAAGATGATCAAAGGCCTGGAGGCTAAAACATACAAAGAACGGCTGCAGGACTTGGGTTTGGCTAGTCTAAAGAAAAGAAGAAATAGGGGAGACATGATAGCAGTGTTCCAGTATTTGAGGGGCTGCCAAAAAGAAGAGCTGGAAGGGACCTTGGAGGTCTTCTAGTCCAGCCCCCCGCTTAAGTAGGAGAACCTGCACCATCTCAGATAGGTGATTGTCTAATCTTTTCTTAAAGATTTCTAGTGATGGGGTGCCCACGATTTCTGGGGGTAAGCTGTTCCACTGGTTGATTGTCCTCACTGTCAGGAAGTTCCTCCTTAAATCCAGGTTGCTTCTCTCCTTGATCAGTTTCCAACCATTGTTTCTTGTCTTTCCCTCTGGTGCTCTGGTGAACAACCTGACCCCTTCTGCCTTGTGGCAGCCCCTCAGATATTGAAACACTGCTATCATGTCTCCCCTATTTCTGAATGATCTTTCCATATTTTAGAGTATTACCTATCCTATCCAGTTTTCTTTTATTTGAAATGAGAGGAAAAATAACCTTTACCTTTTCATCCATTTCATTAACAAAAAGACCCAGGACTGACCCTGGTGTCATCCTTTCTCATATCTGATGAGGAACACTCTCTGAATATGATTTTAAAATCAGCTATGTCTCCACTTACTATCTTTCCATTCTATCTATACTAGACTAGTTTGCTGATCAGCATATCATGGAATACTTGGTTATATACTTTTCTGGATCCATTATAAATTATGTCTACAGCATTTTCACAGTCCATTGAAGAAATCACGCAATCAAAGAGTAAAATGCATTTAGCTTGGCAAGAGTTGCTCTTATAAAATCTCTGCTCACTTCTGGTCAAAACTGTGCGGCATTCAAAACTTTCTTGGTAATATGAGAGACAAATGGAAAGTTCTTTACTTAGGAAAAAAATTGGAGATATAGGAAAGAAAAGTTATTCCTGGGATAATAATGGTACTTGGAGAAAAGGTCTTGGAAGCAACAGCAGTAGTAGATTGAATAAGATCTAGCTGAATTTGATATAGCAATGTATTGTGGTTCCAATGGCCTTAATTTGCTTTAATTTAAATTGCTTTAATTTAAATTCCTGCATTGAGCAGGATTTCGTCTTGATGAACTAAATGTTCTCTTCCAGTTCAACGTTTCTGTGCTGTTGTTATGCGCAGTTGCTATACAATTTCAGCAAACTGGTAGAGAAAAGGTTTCCAGATGGTTGAACAGCTAGGAATAGTCATGCAAACTCAGAAAAACCATTCACCCTCTTGGGGAAAAAAACACAAATTCTAGTGCTTTGAAAATATTTTCAACTGAATTCTGATTTGACACTTATCCAAAACTATAGGCCCATATCATTACTTAATTCAGACTATAAAATTTTTATGGCGATAATGGCAGAAAGATTGAAAAGGTTTTTGGCTGAATTTATCCATCCTGATCAAAATGGTTTTTTGCCTAGGAGGCAGATAAGATATAATGTCAGGATTATAATAGACATGTTGGAATACTACGAGACTCACAATGAAAAACATATAATAATAATAATAATAATAATAATAATAATAATAATAATAATAATAATAATAATAATAATAATAATAATAATAATAATAATAATAATAATAATAATAATAATAATAATAATAATAATAATAATAATAATAATAATAATAATAATAATAATAATAATAATAATAATAAAGTTGGAAGGGACCTTGGAGGTCATCGAGTCCAACCCCCTGCTCAGGCAGGAAACCCTATACCATTTCAGACAAATGGCTGTCCAGTCTCTTCTTAAAAACTTCCAGTGTTGGAGCATTCACCGCTTCTGGAGGCAGGTTGTTCCACTGGTTAATTGTTCTAACTGTCAGGAAGTTTCTCCTCATTCCAGGTTGCTTCTTTCCTTGACTAGTTTCCATCCATTACTTCTTGTCCTGCCCTCAGGCGCCTTGGAGAATAGCTTGACTCCCTCTTCTTTGTGCAACCCCTGAGATATTGGAATACTGCTATCATGTCCCCCTAGTCCTTCTTTTCATTAAACTAGACATACCCAATTCCAGCAAACGTTCTTGATATGCTTTAACCTCCAGTCCCCTAATCATCTTTGTTGCCCTTCTCTGCACTCTTTCTAGAGTCTCAACATCTTTTTTACATCGTGGTGACCAAAACTGGATGCAGTATTCCAAGTGTGGCCTTACCAAGGCATTGTAAAGTGGTATTAATACTTGATCTTGATTCTATCCCTCTGTTAATGCAGCCAGCACTGTGTGGCTTTTTTGGCAGCTGCAGCACACTGCTGGCTCATATTTAAGTGATTGTCCACTAGGACTCCGAGATCCCTCTCACAGTTACTACTATTGAGCAAGGTACCCCCTATACTATACCTGTACATTTGGTTTTTCTTGCCTAAATGTAGAACCTTACTTTTTTCACCATTGAATTTCATTTTGTTAGATAGCGCCCATGTTCAAGTCTGTCCAGGTCCTCCTGTATCTTAAGCCTGTCTTCTGGAGTGTTGCTATTCCTGCCAGCTTGGTGTCATCCGCAAATTTGATGAGTTCCCCATCTATCCCCTCATCCAAATCGTTGATGAAGATGTTGAAGAGCACTGGCCCCAGAACAGAGCCCTGGGGCACCCCACTGCACACTTCCCTCCATGTAGATGCGGTTCCATTGAGGACCACACGCTGAGTACGGCCGGTCAGCCAGCTACGAATCCATCTGGTGGTGATGCTGTCTAACCCACATTTTTCTATCTTATCAAGTAGTAGGTTGTGATCTACTTTATCAAATGCCTTACTGAAGTCCAAGTAAATTATATGGCACTTGTCTTTGTCGATGCGCAGAAAGCATTCGACAATGTTAAATGCGATTTCATGTTGAATCAGTTAAAACATATGGAATTTGGCAAAAAGTTTATAAATATGTTCAAAGCAATTTATTCGAAACAGGAAGCAAAAGTAGTAATAAACGGAGAAACTACCAAAAGTTTTCAAATACAAAAAGGCACAAGACAAGGCTGCCCATTATCACCATTACTATTTGTCCTCTCTCTAGAAGTCTTGACTAGAATAATTCGGAAAGAAGAACAAATTAAAGGCTTAGAAACCAAAAAGGAAATATTTAAGTTACAGGCCTACACAGACGATTTGGTTTTTATCATGGAAGAGCCCTTGAAGTCTGGTGAAGGTTGTTGGAAATATTGGGAGAATATGGAGAAGTAGCAGGTTTAAAGATTAATAAAGAAAAAACTAAAATGTTAGTTAAGAATATGACAAAACTACAAGAAACCGAGCTAGCTGGGAAATTAAATATTCCGATAACAAAGAAGGTGAGATATTTAGGGATCCAATTGACGGCAAGATGTGTTACACTCAAAGGAGATAATTATGATAAATTAGTCAATCAAATTAAAACAGATTTAGACAGATGGAAAAATTTGCAGCTCTCCTTTATGGGAAGAATTGCAATAATAAAGATGAATGTACTACCTAAATTACTCTTTTTATTTCAATGTATACCAATCAGATTAGGAAAGGAGTTCTTTGGAAATTTAAATAAAATTATATCTAAATTTATTTGGCAAGGGAGAAAATCGAGAATTAAATTTAAACTGTTACAGGACGCCAAGGAAAGAGGTGGATTCGGCCTTCCAGATTGGGAAAAATATTATCAAGCAGCCACACTCACCTGGGTGAAAGAGTGGATACATTTGAGAAATAGGAGATTATTAGCCTTAGAAGGCCATGATATGCAGATAGGGTGGCATGCAATTCTTTGGGAAGGAAAGCACAAGGCTCATCAATACTTCCAGAAACATTACATCAGACGGCACTATTAGATGTATGGGTTAGAATCAAAAAACGCAATTATATGGAAATCCCTAATTGGGTATCCACATTGGAGATATTCATACACCCAAATTTTATGAAATTAGGAAAGGTGATCACATACAAAGACATCTTAGACAAAGGAGGAGAATTAAAATCGAGGAAAAAGTTATTAGAAGAAGGGATAGAACTTGAATGGTGGGCGTACCTCCAAATTCAATCGTGATATATGAAGGATAAAAAAGAATGGGGAATAAAACTAGAACATACAGAATTAGATAAAATTTTATTAGGAACGGAGGAGAAAGAGATAAAAAGGATATATCAATATTTATTGGAACAGGATATGTTGGAAGAGCAAGTAAAAGATACAATGTTAATTTGGAGTAAAAATTTTGGTTATAGTATTGATTTAGATAACTGGCAAGAATTATGGGAAAGGAATAGGAAGCTCACATTAGCTACTGCGTACAAAGAAAACCTATATAAGATGTTCTATAGGTGGCACCTTCCCCCTGTGAGATTAGCTAAAATGGACAAAAAGACCTCACCGAAATGTTGGAAATGTAAAGAATCGCTAGGGACCTACTACCATATTAATGGGAATGTTCCAAAGTACAAAAATTTTGGCATTTGATAAAACAGTGGTTAGAAGAGATACTAATGCAGAACATCAAGCCAGAACTCTTTCTGCTGGGTATTACTAAGGATAAATACAATAAAGGATCCCTATACCTATTACTATATATGCTAACAGCAGCAAGATTAGTCTTTGCACAGAGATGGAAACATAATGAGACACCCTCAGAAGAAGAGGTAATAAGATTTTATCCTGTGCTGAAATGGATAGGTTGACGTTAGAACTCAAGGATAAGAGTGAAACAGATTATTATGAAATCTGGAACAAGTTGTATAATTGGTTGGGGAAAAATAGATGGAAAAACTCTCTGATTCAGCAAAACACATTGATCAAGTAAGATACTGATCAAAGGAAAAATATTAAAATATTAAAGTGAAAATTAAGAATATAGATGATGGGATCTATCAGAGAGAATATTTAAAAAAAAGAAACATTTGTTTGAATATGTGGATTATGAATTATAGAAATCAATTGTTAATGATTTTTTCTTTACAAATGTAAACCCAGCAAACACACTGTTAACCAACTATTATGTGATTTATGTTTTAAAAATCAATAAAACTTATAAATAAAAAAAAGAAAAAAGAAAAAAAAAGAAAATATTTTCAACTGAGTCCAGGTGACAATTTTGAAAATGACGATTGGTTCTTCCTAGAATTTTACATTTTTGAAGATTCTCAAAGTTTAGTTAGGGTTCCCTTCCTTAGTATTTCCAGAGTAAATCATGCATATGCTCAAAATACTGCAACGGCATTTAGAATAAAAATGTGTTTGTAATTCAGGCCTCAATTTAGAATAGCCAGTCAGCTCTCTCCTATTGTTTCGACCTGGCATATCTGGTTCTGAATAAGAAAAAAAAATGTTTATCCAAAATGTTTTTACTTTTGAAAAGTTAACATGTATATTGTTCTTTTGCTCAAAAGAATAACTTGGCCTCAAATCATGGCATTACCAATTCTTTGGAGGAATTTCCAAATGAAACACATATCCTTCAGGAAGAAATATATGAATCTGCTATTTTGAAACTCCTTCAAAATCATTTTGCATACACACACTCCTCCCAAATTTATGTATATAAGCAGTTCTAACATCACATCTGTTTCTATTTGTGTCTTATCTCCAAAGAATACCTGCTTTCTGATAGAGGGTGATGCAGTCATGCCAAGCATTTTCCCTCAAATATATATATCTGAATACCAGGGCGGTCATCTTTGATGCCCAGCCAACATCCCTCTTGAAAGGGAAACACACTGATAGCAGTTCATGTCACAATTCACTTGGCTTGTCTACAAGATTTGATTGTCCATATTTCTTATCAGGCTATTAGCACTCATACTTGAGGGCTTATTTTTCCTTTGCATGAAAGTGCTAGCTATGCACGTAAGGAGAACCGATCCGCCAAAAATACACAGTCACTCTAGAATAAATAAAAGTACCTGTAATAAGAATAGTGAACTCAAGGTTGCAATCTACAAACAGAGAGTTTGACTTCTTAACTTTGCAGTTCTATGCTAATAACAGAGCTAAACCTGGAATGGCAGTCACTACAGATCCCAGGCCCTATAGAACAGAGTGACTCTAAGTACAGAGAAAAGTGTAATTGAAAAACAGATGTCACAAAAAGCATCGTAACTGTTATGTCCTGGGCCTTGCTGAGTCATTCAGCAAGGCTTAGAAAGGCTGCAGGAAGGCTGCAGAGACCCGGACAGACCACATGTCTGCCCGGGACCCAGACAGGCTGTCTCCAGCCTTGCGCGCATGCGCAAGGCGGGAGAATGGCCTGCAACGATTGGATGTGCATCCCCTTGCAAGGGGAATATAAAAGGCCAGTGGCCATTGTGTTCTTGCTTCTGTTCTGTGAATGTACTTAATAAAGAGATCCTTTGTTGTGAACCTGCCTCGTCTCGATGTCTACTTTGCAAGAACAGAACAGTAACAATCTGCCTATCTGCAACTGGATTGACATACATTTATTTTGGAATGAGACAGCTTGCCATTTTCTCAAGTTTCACCGTATTTATTGACTTTTGAAATTATTATGGAATTAAACCACTTGTTAAAAACTCTAGTTTTTATTTTCTCAATTATTCTCTCCAATAATCTGATTAACAAAAATTACACATGCTTTCACAGCATCCAGTAGGATCAACAGAACTACATTTTGACATTTAGCATACATTTAATTATGATTTAGGCCCCATAACTTGCAAGTTCATTATCACCACTGATATTTATGGCATATATGGAATTGTATTCTTACAGTTTGATAAGCCCTAGCTTCTTTCCAAATAGCCAAGTTAATCTTTATTGTAAACGTGAGACAAAACAAGATCGATGCATTTTATCAATCAAATTAGTAATTAAATAAAAAGCACTCTTCTTTCATGGACAACACATTGCTTAAATGTTTTAAAAAGTATTAAGCATGTCTCTTATAATCTTAAAATGAGACTAATTCAACAAAAAAATACTATTTTTATATTTACTGAACTGCAGGCAATATATCAAATGGACTGGTTGTTATCTGAATGTTTAAAATAAGCCAGGGGACACTTGTTCATATGGTACAAGTTTGTCACATTACTGCCATATTTTGGTTTAATGTCCCAAAATTTGTTAATATAGTGCTGCAAAATATAAAATGGTTAAAAGATGTGAATGTATTCATGGATTATATGTGAAGAACTTAGAAAATGAAGAATAATAGAATTTTTAATATGAGCAAAGGCAGAAAAAATATTCTTCAATGTTGGAAAGACTATTTAATCTCAGATTTACAATCTTGGTTCATTCAGGTATGTTTGCTTTCTGCTTATGACCTTGCTGTCTACTGACAGCAATAGAAGAACAGATCAATATTATTCAATATAGCCAAGGTTTCATCATGTGCTTAAAAATTGCGCTAAATGATTTCTTAAAAGTAATCTTATATTTCTAGACAAAAAGGAGTATATAAATCTAATGCTCAAAATAAAAAAGAACATTTCTTTCTTTTCATGGATATTAATCTTGTTGAAATCAGCCCTTCAATGAATCTTTTCCTAAATTAATTAATTCTTGGCCACTAACTTTACCCAAGTTGACCATTTTTCAGCCATATCATCTTCATGACTAGAGCCATTTCCTCCTATTTGTTCGTTTTAGTTTATTACAGTATTGATGAGCACAATTGTGTTTCAGTTCTATATTCTGTACATTTTTACACAAATCCAAACAAGATAATATTTTTTAAAAAAAATCTTCATCTATAAAAAATAATAATAATAAAGCACTGGATTACCAGCAGTCTCATGGACATTGTGATGCTGCAACTGCATTAAAAGCTAAACAAAAAAAAAAAAAGCCAGAAACAAGGTTGTCTTTAAAAAGATTGGAACACAACAATGAAAAGGATGCCATTCATCTTGCTAATAGCAGCAGCTGAATTCTTCCTAATGATAAGCAAAAAAGCTGTGTCAGTTTCAGGCAAAACGGTTGGAAAGGAAGCACCTTTTAACTAAGTGTATGGTTTAGTATTGAAGATTTCATTTTAAAGACTTCTCTTCCTTTTGCTTGTCACCCAAACTGACTTCACCTTCTTCAAACTGAGTTTTCCTATTAACAGGCTTTCCCGTTTAGGAGTGATAGACAGTTGCTTTCTAGGGCTACCATCCTCCAGAAAACCTCTGTAGCTATTCAGGCATTGAGTTGCTTCCCGCTCTTTCTATTTCTCTCTGTCAGACTTCTTTAAATCTATGCTTGTGTCATCACTGACAAAGTCTAACCACTTTGACTTCTCTTTTTGAATGTCTTTGATTCTCCAAGCACCAGCAATTTGTCTTTTGGATTATGTATCTTTGATATCTAAGCTGCAAATTCTTTATTAATGCTTCAATCTGGTTTTATTTCAGCCAGGTATTAAATGATTTGTTCTTCTGGTAATCTGTGGTATTCTCAATACAGGTAGTTCTCGACTTACAACAGTTCATTTAGTGACCATTCAAAGTTGTAATGGCAGTGAAAAAAGAGACATGTCCATTTTTCACACTTATGACCGTTGCAGCATCCCCAGGATCATGTGATCAAAATTTGGATGCTTGGCAACGGCCACAATTGAGCCCAAAATTTCTGTTGTTAAGCAAGTTTTGTTAAGTCACTTCTGTTGTTAAGTGAGTTTTGCCCCATTTTACAACCTTTTTTGCCACAATTGTTAAGTGAATCCCTGCAGTTGTTAAGTTAGGAACATGGCTGTTAAGTGAATCTGGCTTCCCCATTGATTTTATTTGTCAGAAGTTCGCAAAAGGTGATCACATGAGCCCAGGACACTGCAACCGTCATAAATATGAACCGCTTGCCAAGTGTCTGAATTTTTGGGATGCTGCAATGGTCGTAAGTGTGAAAAATGGTCATAAGTCACTATTTTCAGAGCCGTTGTAACTTCGAACAGTCACTACACAAACTGTTGTAAGTGTAGCTGACCAGTCCCTTGTTTTCCTTGGGAAGATGTATTGGGGTCAAGGGCTTTTAGCTTGAACATCAAAATCTCCTATATCACATTTAAACACTTGATAAAGTTTTAAAAAAGAGGAATGGTTGAAATCCTGGGAACCCCAAATGAAGAATTCAATTTTGAGAAAATTACTGCTCATACTACTACACTGGGGAGTTGAAGGAGGAACAGGAAGACCTGGGAGGATGGAATAGTTGTTCCTAGTTCCTGAATCACCCCATAAAACCTATTGCCTAAAATTATAGAACAAACTAGCCAATCCATTGTCCCAAAGGTACTTTTTTCAAAAGGCAACTGGACTTTTCCTTGAAGACGTTTCATTCCTCATCCAAGAAGCTTCTTCAGTAAATTGAGGAAGCTCCTTGGATGAGAAGTAAAACACCTTCAAGGAAAAACAAAGTCCAGTTGCCTTTTGAAAAAGCACCTTCGGGACAAGAGTGACCTGGATGACTGAGAATCTCCATAGACATTTAGCCAATCCATTTTAGCTGAGTACATCATGCAATTCCAGCCACTAGTTTGTATTTCTGGACCTCTCTAGAAAGTTTTTTCTTCAGCTTCTATACACTATCTAAGAAAATCAGAGGTGCCTTGGAGAAGAAAATGGTAGCCAGGCAACTTCTCCACGAAAGATGAGACTCCTTGTAGTCAAGAGGCAATGGAGACAGGGAATCTAAACTAATGATTTTTCCTTTAAAATAGCCTTTTACTTGAAACAGGATTTAGGCTGGCCGAGCTGTCTCAAAAACAGGATATAAAATCCAGGATTAGAGACAGCATTGTTACAAAATGCAGCCCTTTTAAACATGGGATTTCCACAGCATGTTATTGGTGCCAATCATAACAACATTGTTTCTGGCGGCTTATATTTTGCTAGATAATGTTTCATCTTATTAAAAGCAAAAAAAAAAGAGTGTGTAGCCAAAGTTCAGCTTATTTGCAACAATTGGACTTTTTAAATTCAACTTCCATTGTAAGCAGCTTAATAGGATCAATCATTTCAGTAACTCGCCGAACCCTCATTCTAGCCCACTTTTTCCTTGTACTCTGAACAAGAGGCTTCTAATAAACCTGCAAGTAGCACCTGCTACTTCTCCTCAGCAAGTGATATCACTGGCATCATGATTGTGTGAACCAAGTAAGCCATGGTTTGCTTTAATAGGATATGCTGAATAAGCCACCAATAAAGGAGAATATTTGTAGCTCAGGGTTGAAATGAGGAGTCCTTGGTACTCTCTGAGCTTGCTTGTTTTGTTGCAGACGTTTCATTATTCAAACTAGGTAAGATCATCATGTTGCCTAGCTTGGGTAATGAAACGTCTGCAAGAAAACAACCAAGCTCAGAGAGTACCAAGGGCCTCTCATGAGTAAGCCACGATTGGCTAGGTTCACACACCATGCTTGGTTTAATGGGCAACTTTGAGCCAGTCATACTTTTTAGCCTTACATGTATCGTAAGGTTGTTGTGGGTAAAAACAGGAGAAGGGGATGCCTGGCACACTCCCAGCCTGTGACCTACTTTCTCTGAACATCGCTTTTTTTGTATCATCTCATGACCAAGAATCATTGAAAATGTTCTCCGTTGTTCTTCCCATTATTTTTCTCACTGACAGGCTCCAGTATGTGCAAACTGGGACAAATATTTCTAACACCGTTTTCTTGAGCACAGGTTCTCCTCAGGGCTGCGTCCTAAGTCTGCTGCTGTTCACCCTGTTGACCCATGTCTGTGGTGCTAGGTTTGCCACCAACCATATTGTGAAGTATGCGGATGATACAACAGTAGTGGGCCTTATTCAAGGTGACAATGCGGGTGCTTACCACAAGGAGGTTGAGAGTTTGATGAACTGGTGTAAGAAAAACAGCCTGGTTTTAAATACTGGTAAAACCAAAGAGATCATTGTCGATTTCAGAAAAGGCAGGCACAGCCACACTCCTCTGTGTATTAATGATTTACCAGTGGAGATGGTTTCCAGTATCAAATTTCTGGGTGTGCAATTAACAAGTAAGCTGTCTTGGTTGCTCAACAGCGAGACACTGATAAAGCGAGCACAACAGCGCCTGCATTTTCTGCGTCACATGAGAAAAGTACATCTTCCTTCCCCTGTCCTTACCACTTTCTACAGAGGGACGATCGAGAGCATCCTGTCGTATGGCATTACAGTCTGGTTTGGAAGCACCACTGCTTCAGACAAGAAGGCGGTGCAGAGAGTGGTGAGGATGGCAGAAAAAATTATTGGCAGTTCCTTCCATCCAGGACATAGCATATAAGTGTTGCTTGAGCAGGATCTGCAGTATTGTGTGGGACACTATACATCCTGTTCATGACCTGTTTTCCTTCTTACCTTCTGGGAGGAGGCTTCACGGTATCCGAAGAAGAACATCCAGATTCAGTCACAGTTTTGTTCCATACAGTATCAACCTTGTGAACTCTCAAGCTTCCTCTTTCCGCTATGTATTCAAGATGGACAGTGATTAATATGAATATGTAAAGGGTGTAGGTCTATACGTATGTTGTATACAGCATATTTAAATGTGTGTTGTGTATGTGTACACTTCTGAGAGCAAGCAACAAAATTTCAGTTTTAATGTGTGCCAATGTGCCCACAATAAAAAATAACAAGGTTATCTATCTATCTATCTATCTATCTATCTATCTATCTATCTATCTATCTATCTATCTATCTATCTATCTATCTATCTATCTATCTATCTATCTATCTATCTATCTATCTATCTATCTATCTATCTATCTATCTATCTATCTATCTATCTATCTATCTATCTATCTATCTATCTATCTATCTATCTATCTATCTATCTATCTATCTACGCTGTTGGTAGCTGTCGCCGGCAGCAAAACCTGTATTTTTTATATATATACTGTAAGGAAATACAGATAGCCAAGCAATCTCATTTTGGGAAGCTCGCCTTTATAGCTGTTTAAAGTAACCCACAGTCACATGACTGCAATTTGCTACTTTTTTGCCAGTTTCTGATATTTACTTCTGATTTCTGGGGGGGGG
Source organism: Azemiops feae (assembly GCA_023970755.1). Taxonomy (NCBI): domain Eukaryota; kingdom Metazoa; phylum Chordata; class Lepidosauria; order Squamata; family Viperidae; genus Azemiops; species Azemiops feae. The sequence goes on along the minus strand of JALGBA010004043.1, from coordinate 1,782,327 downwards.
GAGGAAAATGGATTTGCTTAGCAACTGTGGCATTTGTCTAATGACCATTGTAAAAAAAAAAAAAAGTTTTAACTTCAAATCCAGTTACATGATGCCTCGATGTATGTCTGCAATGACTTATGGCCATAATTCCAGGTTCAGTTATGGCCGTAAGCTGAGGACTACCTGGAGATCTATTTGTAGGTGTAATGAGGGAAGTACAGTACTGTACTTACTGCGGATTGATTTCACTGCCAAATTAAACACATCTAAAAGAAAAGGAAAGGAAATGTTTTTAACTTCTGCATCCTGGGCATCCTGGTATCAATTCAAGGAGATAGTGAAAGAACCCTGAATTAACACATTTTCAGAATAAGCTGACGGAAAGGGTCCCTTTATTTCACAATTAAATCCAGCTATTAATAAAAACATGAAAAGGAGAGAGATTTCCTTCAGCCCACAAGTTATCAGAGACATAATAACGGGCAAACTAAATTATGAACAGCCTGCTATATCATTTGAACTTGTGGATTTACCGATTAAATGCAAAACCGATTGCTGTTTTTCAAATGTGCAGATCATTTGCGCATCGATTCAGCAGTAAATTCGGTGGCAGTGTTTCTCAACCTTGGCAACTTTAAGATGTGTGAACATTAACTCCCAGATTTCCTCAGCTAGTCACGCTGACTTAAAGGTCTTAAAGTTACCAAGATTGGGAAACATTGCTCTATGGAAATAGAGGATTATAGACTTAGTCTGATAAATTGTACACCGGTTAATTTAAAATGCTTCATCTGCATGTATAAAATGGGAATTTTTAGAAGGAGCACATGAGAGTTGCACATGTTTGGAACTGAAGGTGCTGGGCTGGGGAGATCGCATTTGCTGGTTACCTTTATGCCACAATAGACTGGGTTAGGGTTTCTTTTCTCATCTTGTGTTTGTGTTCTGCTTTAAGGAAAAGAACACGGTTCCGGATCAAGTTCAAGAGAGGAATGCCAATACCTTTTGCCAGGGCATTTGTGCTCACTGTTGCTGACACTGAAGGAAGGAGAATGATTTGGCACAAAGACCGAGGGGCTTTTGCACAAGAGAAACTCTATTATATTTGTGTTTTATGTTCTTGCAAGGAAGAGTTATCATGCATGATAATAACATTCTTCTGTTTGCAAGAACTTCTGCCTCTCCTATTGGCATGTCCTCATAGGAACCCCTTGGAATTATGCATAATTTTACACAAAGTTTGAGTGTCGGGGTTTGGGAAGATTTAAAATGATTTATTTAATTTGCCTTTTGCGTGTAATGAGGGGGTGAGGGGAGGGGTTTATCCTATAGTACAAGATTGTTGTTCTCGGAGCAATAATTTTTGCTCTGTAATCCGAGCATTGCAGGGAAGCTGCCTGGAAAACAATCATGGATCATCTTTAAACTGTTATTATAGAAATGGGAAAATAAATGGAATGGAATGGAATTCTTTATTGGCCAAGTGTGATTGGACACATAAGGAATTTGTCTCTGATGCATAAGCTCTCAATACACATTCAAACAACAAAGTATATAATCATAAGAAGCACTTATGGTATAAACACTGGGGTATAAGTGCCTTAAGATATGTTTGGATGAATATTGATTCAGATTTGACTTCTGGGCAAGAAGAAATACATTATTTTAAATCATGCATCACCACTGTAAATGTGTGTCTGTTTGTATTTGTTGGTTAGCTAAGGGCTATTAAGATCTCAGCTGGAAAAATGGGAGAAAAGGAATACAGAGAACTGTTCAGCATTTTGCTACTTGTCCAGGTTTTTTTGTGGATCATTTCTGGTGCCCTTAGCAACCCAACCCAGACATACCAGCTAATCTCTGATTAAATAGGATAAGGGATGGTGATACAAAAATAAGCAAGATTCAAGTCCAAGTAACCACTCAGGACAACATTTTGACACATTAAAGCAGCCCCTTTCCAGACTCAGAAGCTACTGGTGCTGATCTCCACATACCTGTCTATGCAAAGCTGCTTTGGCAGCTTTGATGTTAAAAAAATTCTGATGAATTCCCACACCCTTCAAGGCACCTTTTACGATGGAGCTGCACAGCCTTACTACAGAACAGAACAGCTACTGAATATGTAGACTGGTTGAATTTAACGCTTTCACCTACAGTGCTGCCAGACAAAGCTTGTATGGTATTGTGCAATCACCATGTCTTAAAATTAAAAGTTACATGGAAACCAGGTGTAGGTTTTAAATATTTCTCTCCTTTTGCTTGCCCAGAAAAAGAGGTAGAACATGCAAATAGTTCTCGCCTTAAATATTGTTAACATTTCTTTAGCAGCCGTTCAAAATTACAACGGCACTGAAAAAAGTTACTTATAAGCAGTCCTCGCACTTACAATGGTTGTCACATGAATGTGATTCAGCTGCTTGCCAATCAGCATATATTTAACACAGTTGCAGTCTCCTGGGGTCATGTGATTACCATTTATGGCATTCTGGCTTCCAACAAGCAAAATCAACGAGGAAAGCTGGTTTCACTTAACAATTGCCTGATTCACTTAACAACTTCAGCAAAAATGTTGTAAGATCGGGTGCAACTTATCAGCCACCTTACTTAATTATTAGCAATGGAAACTAGTATGGTCGTAAGTCAAGGACTATCTATATATAGAAGATAATTACTTCTTGTTTAGTGGTGATATGATTCCACATCTGGAAACACCTTACCCAATATGGTTGCCAACCTGCCTATCAACCCTCTGTTGCTATACCTTTAAATGGTGTGTTGATTGACAAGTGACAGCAAGTCACTAAATAAGCTCTACTACTAAGGAGAAATTTCATCTTCTTTTGTAGCCCTTTAAACATAGACTTGAGAAGTGTGCTTTAAGGTTGGCTGGCATGACGTTTTTCAAAGTTATATCACAAATTAAGTAAAATAAATAGCAATTTTAACAAAAAGGCATTGCAGAATTTTATAGACATTAGAATAACTGCCAGCTCTCTGCACAATACTCATTCCTTCATTTGCTGTTAATTTTGTCTCACGCTTTTGTTGCCAAGAGGCAATTTATGTTTACAGCCCACTTTCTATCCAGTTGTTAACAAAGCTTGAGTCCTATTCTGAAAGAGTTACAGCTTTGGGGTTTCCCTGAACTCTTCATCAGGCATCATAATGAAAAAGCCAGGGAAAGAAAGTGAAAAAAGAGCGTCACAGACGTTCAGGCCCTGACAGTTGTGGGTCATGTTTTCATCTGGAGTGAAAAATTGCTGAACACACAAATTGAAGAGTGTCAAGTACTGGCATGGTTGCACAGGGACTCTACAAAGCTTGCTGGAAAAAGAGACAAATAGATGTCTCTTTTCCTGGTCTGAATATTCATTCCCACATTCAGTCAAGCTGAGATAAAGGCAAAAGTAGATCTTTTTTCTTTGATCAGCTACAACCAAAGAATAGCTTTAACTAACTTGATACCTGCCAAATATGGTGGACTTCAAATCCCAGAATGCCTAGTGATTGTTGGTAAAAGCCTTAGCCTTGAGACAACTTAGGAACAATTGCTGTAGACCAGGGGTGTCAAACTCGCAAGCCACGTGACGTGTCGCGACGTATTGTGACTTTTCCCCCCATTGCTGGCAATGGGGCGAGTGCGGTTTCGCTATGATGCATCTGGCCCGCGGGCCAGCAGTTTGACACCCCTGCTGTAGACTATGGGCATATAACAGAGTTTTATGTGGGTTCTGGTGAAAAATATCTTGCTTACTTTCAGTTTCCCTCCTTATGGTATTTTCTTGCAAATTTCATTACATCTTTGGATGGAAGAAGGTAATCTTTTGTTTTATCTTGGACTATCTTCCAAGACTGAGTTAAAATAACTTGGCTTTTAAGTTATTTCCTAGAATTAAGGAGGGCTTCCCGCACTGTTAGTCAACTGTCTAGATTTTTTGAAGTAGTGGGCAGTCATCCAGTTATGAAAATAGCAGGAAAATGACACTATAGAAATTGCTTGCCAAGATGAAATAGTAAAGAGTAACTTTAGTTGGCAAATCTTCACTTTCAGATTGTTCATGCAGTTAATAAATATATTGAAGTACATCAGATGAAGCTTGTCTGTTACTTTAATTTCTGATTTAGGGATTTAAAATTATCATCTTATATATACCGATTTAGGGATTTAAGAGTATCATCCTTGATTTACAAACAGTTGCTTAGCAACTGTTCCAAGTTACAACACACACACCCTGAAAGCTACTTACAACCTGTTTTCAAAGATTTGAATTTTTAGGGCAACAACGGAATAATTACAAAGGAGCCAGTTCCCTAAAATAGATAATGGGATGCTCTCCCTTGATTCAACTGATATGTCGAGGAATGAAGGGAGACCTATCTAATGATATAGAGGCTCTGTTATGGAAACCTGCTTGGCACAAAAAGAAAGCCAGAGTAAGACTTAAAAATGGGATTTAAAATTTTACTTAATGGGTTAAAAAGGCTTTTTAGAGATATGGACTGATTTAATGTTTAGGATTTAGACCTATAACCGAGATGAAAATTATTGGTCAGATTATAGTTTGGAATTGTAATATGGAAAAGGTTTTAAATGAGGAGTTATTAGGATAAGAAATAGAATATATATGTAAAATAGAGTAAGAATGTATTTTTTGGAATAATATGTTTATCTTAGGTATAATAATCACTTTGTAATGGAATGAGAACAAGGAAATGGATTGTGACAATGGAAGACATGGTATTAGTAAATGAGGAGTTATTAGAATAAGAAATAGAATATATTTGGGAAATATAAGAATGTAACTGTTGGAATAATATGCTTATTTTAGACATTATAATTATTATGTTATGAAACGAGGGAAATTAGGGATACCCGAAGTGTAAACAATATGTTTATTTAAGGCTAAATTGGAATATGGTAATTGGAATTTAGTAAAGCTTAAAAACAGGATTTGGACTTGTATAGGTAAAATGCTATTGATAATTATATTGATTGATTGAATTTTATTTAGAAATGTATTAATTTGAATATGCTATATTCAAATTAATAGAGAAATAGAGAGGGAACTTTTAAGGAGTTAACTTGAGCTATACATGTATGACTTTGTTTTTGGATAATTGATTACCCCATCACCACGTTGTTTCCTAAGCACCTTGATGTAAAAATTGAAAAATTAATAAAACTTGTTTTTTTTTAAAAAAGAGTATCATCCTTGATTTACAACCAGTTGCTTAGCAACTGTTCGAAGTTACAACACACACACACCGAAAGCTACTTACAACCTGTTTTCAAAGTTCTGATGCCCCACACACAGACACGCATACACACTAAGATAAGGACTGGCTGTATTTGGAGTTTCTCTGGGGCAGCTAGCTATTGAGGGATATGAAAGAGCATCCCCAAAGATTGCGTTACTTTTGGCAATCAGGTGTCCCATGGACAATAGTGTTGTCACCAGCAAATCCTTTCAACCCAAGTTAGCTTTGTCAGCTGGCTATTCATTGTAGAACAACAAAATAATAGACCTGTTAATTTGGGAGACTGGCCAAGCTTGAGGGAGGAGTTAAACGGGGAATTAGTCTGGAATCCCTATGTGAGCACAAGAGAGTGAAATCTGATCCCTCCTTGAATGCTGTTGAATCTTATCTAGTCTCACGCAGATACATACTGTCAGTCTGAGAAGATTTCTGTGCATAGGCTTGAGCAATAAAACAGGTAATTGAACTCTTCACGTGTGGATCTGATTGTTTGCACCTGACAGAGCTTATCTTGGTATGGCTTTTCCTGGTATGGCTTTTCTTACAATCCCTTTGATGAATTTTTGTAGCTAGTAAAAGCTCAGAGACATATCTTTAAAATTATTCTTTTCAAATTTCACTTACAAATTACAAGAAAAAAATAACAAAAACACCTAACTTCTACAGTAGATGCTTGGGATTTTAGATGCCATGATCTTTTGCCATTTGCCCAAGGTATTATGTCTATGATTCTACAAATGACATCACCTTATCTTCTCCAAAAGTCTGACTAAACAAAGACTCAACCTTAGATACTGGACTTGATGAAGATTATTTGAAAAAACTCCACAGCTTTTCCTTTTTTTGGAAGCTTCGGGCATTGCTACACACATAGTATTTAACCTCTCATAGGATCTTTTGTTTGTATTGCTAACTCTGATCTATAAATGCTCACTGCAAAAGCCCTGTAAAGCTGACCAGTGCTGTTTATGCCCAGTCGGCAAATGATACTTTAGCTACAGTTGAGAGAGGATCTCAGTGGATTCATCCAGGTCTGAAGTACCGCTTGAACTGTAGATCCGTGTTTCAGACACTTTTCAGTGCTTAGATCCCATAAACCAGGGGTAGGCAACCTTGGCTCTTTTGTGACTCGTGGACTTCAACTCCCAGAATTCCTGATCCAGCCATGCTGGCTCAGGAATTCTGGAAGTTGAAGTCCACGATTCATAAAAGAGCCAAGGTTGCTTACCCCTGCGATTCTTCCCCATCAATTCCTTTGGCAGAAAGAGGAAGGGGGATCCAAATATCTCAGTTTTATGCGATTAAAGAGTGGATCCTTTCCTTTTTCTTTCTTTCTTTCCTGCTTCACGTTCTCCTTCGAACACACACCCAAATGCGCGCCAGAGATAGGAGAGTCTCCCGAACAAGTGCTGTATAGTTCCTTAGTGGGACACTGGCTGTCCAAAATCCCTGCAGGAAACTGGGAAGGGGGGGGGGAGAAGAGAGGTAATTCCAACATGGGCTGGGCTTCCTGGGGCGGGAGCGCCGCTTTCGTTTTTTTCTTCCTCGGTTTTAGGGATTTCCCATCCTGGAATTTCCAAGGACCGCTCTTTCTCCCACAGTCCCACTCCCCCTCTCCGTCAACCTCCAGCCCTCCCCCGTCCCTTCTCTTTATAAAAAGAAAGAGATGGAGCTGAGGCATACACCGCTTTCTCCTTCGCAGTACAGTGGGTCTTTCTTGGAGTTCCCGGGCAAGGCAATTTCGGGAGTGTCCTGTTTGAACCCGCTGGAAGTTTTGCGTCCACCGGACCCAAGTCGTCGCGGCCAATGGCACCAGTGACTTCAACGCTGCTTTCGCTGCTCCTGACGTTCACCACGGGTGAGTTTGGAGCTGTTGCTGGTGCTCTGGGGAGAAAAAACGTGTCTTGTTTTGCATTGTTAAGCGTTTGAAATAAAAACAAACAGCTCAGGGAATGTATTTGCTCCGAGATAAGACATTTAAAAAAAAAAAAAAAAAGGAGTTACAGAGGGTGGGTGATTTTATAAATGTCCTTATAAATCTTTCAAATCTGCACATGTAAAGATATATATTTTTTAATGAGGATGCAATTTTAGCAGACTTACTGCAAGCAAATCCCACTGAGGGCTACTGGATTTGCTTGCAAGTAAACAACCTTGTGCTGTTAGCAGGCACACATCCACATGGATTCAGAAATAATACTGCAGTCTTATGAATGTTAACTTCAGTATAGCAACCAGTGAATTCAGAAGACTTCTTCCTAAGAGTGCATTGGTGGGATCATAATTTGAAAGCCTTCATTTGTAGGCGATGCAGTCTTCTAATACATTAAGTGGAAGCCTAATTACATATTATTATATATTAATTCTATCTAATGATATCCTTAAGCAAGTGCCTCTTAAACTAAACTCTTACTCTTTAGGACTCTAATGTGAGAAATATTTAGATTGTTAGTTCAGTGGTAGGTAGTTCAAACTAATTGTGCTGAGACCTTGAACTTTAGGCTGTAAGGCAGGCCTATTTCCACATACAATATGCATGTATTGGGATTCCATTCTTCGTCTACTTAATTTAACACCAGTCATATCTGAAACTCATCAGAATCAATGGCAGGATAGCGGAATTGTGTGAACCTATTAGAAATGGTTCCACTGAATTCAATAGGTCTTCCAGATTGGTGGTTATAAGATTGCAGTCTTAGACATGTTATTAATTTTTCAGCCTGGGCCCAGAATGTGAGATTAATATCACCATGACTACACATCCGGATAACAATCCTTAGTCGCTTTTTTCTGTATGCTGCATCAGAGTCTGGATTACTTTAGTGATTCCACATTCAAAAATGTGATATTTGTTGCTTTAATGCTGGTTTGTAAGTGTACATTCAAACACTCACTTTAAAACATGACTCTAATCATAACAGTGTTATGGAAAATAGAAATCTTATCTCTATTGTAAAATATTGTTGATAGAAGTATAAATGTTACAGTGGAACAAAAAGTTATTTTTTTCTTTCATTCCATTTAGGTGCTGCTCAGCTCCAAACCAACTCTGGGGGCTGAGTTTATATTAAGCAATTATTCTAGCTATATTTTTGTTTGTATGGATCTTCACCATTCCCATGTCAATCAATGTTTTTCCCTTGACACCTGCTTATATACATTTCCACTCTGCTTTTGACTCTTTGGTCTCTAGAAGCAAGTTATTGAAAATTGAGTTTGGTCCATTTGGATAACTGCTTGGTAATAAACAGCAGGAAGATAAATATTCATCTGTTACACTGCATCCATATATCCTGAATGTTCTTCCTTCTCTCTTGTTTCAGCTAAAGCATTTGGAATAGAGGACATTGTGCCAGGTCATAAGGTTGTTGCACAAATTGGACACAAGCTTGCCCTAAGTTGTAACACAACTGGTTGTGAATCCCCACACTTCTCCTGGAGAACCCAGTTAGACTATCCATTAGGTGGGAAACCACACAGTCAAGGAAACAGTTCAGTTTTAACTATACAGTCTGTTGGATTTCAACATGAGCACCAATATGTCTGCACTGCTGGTTGCAAGCCAGGTGAACCATCCAAAGAAAAAGCAGTCATGGTTGACATTTACTGTAAGTAACTAAACTGTAGTAAAATATAGTGTATCTAATTCTCATAGCATACCTGAAGTTTCCACCTATATGGAATTTAAGTAGCTAATTGATCTGCAGGTAGGAATGGTTGTCACAGATATTTTGATATTTTACTCAAAGGCTATCTGTGTTAGAGGTGACTTAGACGCTGACTGGAGAAAGCATCTGTTTTGTGGAAATGGAAGCTTATAACACTTTATGTTGTATAAAGTTATAACACTTTATGTAGGCCAGGGGTCTTCAAACCTGGCTCTTTTATGACTTGTGGATTTCAACTCCCAGAATTCCTCAGCCAGTGTGCCTGGCTGAGGAATTCTGGGAGTTGAAGTCCACAAGTCATAAAAGGGCCAAGTTTGAAGACCCCTGTTGTAGGCATTTGAAAAGAGCAGTATATATATTCCATTTCCACAAAAAAGATGTAAGACTTTCTCCTAAGTCAATTCTCTATCTCTATATATCTATATATCTATATATCTATATCGTAAAAGTATATATAGTAAGAGTAAAAGAAAAGCCAGATTGGTCTAATGGTAAAGGCACCAGGCTAGAAAGTAAGAAACCATGAGTTCTAGTCCTGTCTTAGGGATAAAAGCCAGCTGGATGACCTTGGGCTAGTCTCTCTCTCTTTCTCTCTCTCAGCCCAACTCACCTCACAGGGTTGTTGTTGTGAAGAAAATAGGAGGAGGAAGGTGTGTTGGATATGTTGGCTACCTTGAGTTATTTGTAAAAATAATAAAGGTGGGATACAAATAAATAATAAAATATTTAACAGAACTGAAGTTCACTGTCAGTCTGAATCCATAAAGACATGATACAACCAAGGCTAGCCATAAGCATAATTTCAACCATTCAACAATGCTGGTGCATCCAACACAAAAAACTAGGTTTTCAAGAACTTATGAAAGACAAGGAAAGTCAAGGCAGTGGCCATCCATATCTTGGTATGTGTGTATGCATCTGTGTGTGCCTGCACCATTCCAGAGGGCATGTGCTAAGACAGATCTCCTGTATTCCATCAGATGACACTGCTTAATAGAAGGAACCTTCAGCAACAATTGGAGAGTTTGGGAGTATTTGTGCCCATTATGTTTGGGTCTGCTGTAATTGAAGCTGAAGCTGTCTTTTAGGCCATTACTTCCTAATAATCCTGGAGGCCAGGTCCATAGACAATAAAAAAATGTTGTGGAAGGTACACACAAAAAAGGAAGACAGATTAATTAGAGTCTGTATGACAAAGTCTTGGGTGCATGCCTTTCTATAAACATCTATAAAATCTGAATGCTCTTAAACTGGAAAACAGTACAGTGCATTTACTCTTAACTTAAGTCAACCTTGAGCCGGTCAGAATCGAACTGCTGGCAGTCAGCAGAATTAGCCTGAAATGCTACATTCAATCTAACAGATTAGAAGATATAGAAAGTAAAACAGCTCATTTTGCTTTTGCATTAAATTAAAATTGTTTACTGAAATGAGGTAGTAGCATAATGGAACTGGACGCAGGGTCCTTCTTTTCTCCTCCCTGGTTATGGGTCTTCTGGGGGTGTTCATGTGTTGAGATGCTGTGTAGAATGCGGGTTCATTCAGAATTTACATATCAAGCAACAAGACCTGCATGTAAAATCTTCTGCCATGATATTTGTTCAGATGCCATCAGCTGGAAAGCAGTTTGCATTCAAAACATGAGGACTGAGTAGTTGTGAACAGAGAATTGACAAATTCCAGCTTGATTTTAGCTGCTAACAACCTTCCTCTGATATGGTTTCTTCGTTTCTTCTTTTAGCATTCCCCAGCGATCCGGTTATTGAGCTCACAAGCCCTCTCATTCTTGGGCAACCAGCTTCTGTCACCTGTAGCGTTCCCAAGGTCTATCCTTCTGAGCAGTTGAAGATCACTTTGCTAAAAGGAAAAATAACTAAAAAAGAGTTTTTTCAAGATCCTCATACAAAATCATTACAGACCAAGAACTGGAAGATTGATTTTATTCCTACCGAGGAAGATTTTGGGAAAGAGATCATATGCACAGCTGAGCTGCTGATAGAGGAAATGGCTTTGAAGCCCAGACTGTCTACACATGTGATGGAAGTAAATTGTAAGTATGTTGATGGAATAAAGATTCCAGCACAGGTTATATTCATGTTAAGGTTGCCTCCGCTTGCAATAGGCTGAACTGGATTAAGGAGGACATAAGAAGGAATCTTAAGACAATTGGGGCAAGACAAGTCAAATGAGCAGTTCTGGTTTATGCTTTCATTTTGTAAGCTGCTTAAAGTGCTTTCCCCATCTGATTAATATTTGTACTTTAAATGTTTTTAACAGAGGAAAAATCCGTCAGTTAATAAACAACTGTGAATTTGTTGATGTTCACCAGATGATTCTCAAACCTTTCCCCATTTGGGGCACTTATTATGATCTGCAATTTCCATTTTGCTAATTTAACTTGTCTATCCTTTGCTTTCCTTAAGATGGCCCACGGAATACTCAAATTGTGGCATTGCAAGGCAACACCATATTAGAAGGAGAAGCACTGACACTTACCTGCCTGACTGAAAGTCATCCTAAGGCTAGCTTTGCCTGGAAGAAGCAGCTTCCTGATGGAATTGTCCAGAATATTACGGAAAAGTACAACCTCTTTATCCCACATCCTCAGGCCTCTGACTCTGGAACCTATATTTGTGAAGTCACCAATGAAGTTACAAGTATAGTGGAGAGAACATCACTATATATTTCTGTACAAGGTATAAAACTCCTGGGAATATAATAGGCCACATTCTGAATGCACTTACAGATTGTGTCCTCACTACTACTGGCCTTGCAAAGCATTGGTTTCACCTTTCCATCTGCAACAATCTTGTATCACCAGTCCTATTATAGCCAGTCTCATTTTAATTATGAAATTCAGATAATAGCAATTTATTTATTATTGCAAGAGACAGAGATTCATTGGTCAGCCTATTCTTATTCAAAATACTTATTATAGATAAAAATCATTTGCAAATCAGAGTTTGGAACCCTTAGATTTAATGCACTAATAAATTTTACAATATTTGTTGTGGGTCATTTTGAGAGCCTTTAATAACAATAATATACTACACAATAGGAGAGAGTGTGATCATTAAGTCCATTTTTAAATGTTCTAGCCACACTTAGAAAGCTTTCCTGTTTAGAATCAGATTGTGAAGGATGAAGATTAAGGCAGAGATGAGAAGACTATCTTCCCTCACTCAAGTGATTTCAGGGTTAATGGTCAATATTCTCTAGCTAAAGTCTGAATGTCAAATATTTTACATTCAAATAAACAAAAAACCAATATATAAAGTTTTTTAAATCTCAGATAGTTGAGCATTCAGATTGAAAATACTCAACGTTAACACTGCAGGATCCAGTATGGGTTGATCACTGGGACCAGGGGTTTTGTCTTCTGAGCTTTCGGACTAGTGCTGGAGATCACCCTCAGGGAACTTCTCATGTTAACGTTAACTTCTCACGCCAACGTTAACACTCATATATACTATATCAGGGGTAGGCAACCTTGGCTCTTTTATGACTCGTGGACTTCAACTCCCAGAATTCCTGAGCCAGCCATGCTGAGGGGAAAGGGAGAGGTTTCCAAGCTGAGCCATGGTGGCTCAGGAATTCTGGGAGTTGAAGTCCATGAGTCATAAAAGAGCCAAGGTTGCCTACCCCTGTACTATATCATGTATTCTGATTTTATGTTTGTTAAGAGTAGACTACCTTCTTTAAACAATTAACAGAAGTACATATTTTCATTTCTTTCTTTAGCTTTAGTCTTTTCAACAGCCGCCTCAACATTAACCACCTCATCTGAAACAACAACGTTAACCACCCCATCTGAAACAACAACGTTAACCACCCCATCTGAAACAACAACATTAACCACCCCATCTGAAACAACAACGTTAACCACCCCATCTGAAACAACAACATCCTTTACATCAGATGCGGCATCAGAAACTACAAAATCAGTTACAACGCATGCAACACTGAAAATGTTTATGTCTACTACATCAGAAATAGCAGCACCGGAGTTGATTACAGTGTCTACATCACACACAGCACCAAAAATAATTACCTCGGTGACATTGCTTGCAACACTGAAAAATAATACAGTTGTGTACCCGGTGGATGTTTCTGATGATGACAGAAATAATACAGAAGAGATCATAATAATTGGTATGTATTTTTCAGCCTTTGAACCATATAACCATATTATACTAATACTGCTACCAGATTGCATTGCCTTAACACTCCATGCTTATTGGGTAGCGGTCCCCAAAAGGTAACTGGGATCAGTCCTTCCTTTCCCTTGCTAGGATTCTTGCAGTATTAAAAGACATTGCTTAGACAGCAAACTAGCTGTTGTACAGGTAGTCCTTGACTTACAACCACAATTCAGCCCAAAATTTCCGTTGCTAAGCAAGACAGTTAAGTGAAATTTTACCCCATTTTATGAACTTTCTTTGCCACAATTGTTAAGTTGGTAACACAGTTTTTAAGTGAATCTGGCTTCCCCATTGACTTTGCTTGTCAGAAGGTCACAAAAAGTGGTCCCATGACCCCGGGATACTGCAACCGTCATAAATGCATGCTCGTTGCCAAGTGTCCAAATTTTGATCACGTGACCATGGGGATGCTGCACGGGTCACAAGTGTAAAAATGGTCATAAGTTATCTTAGAATGGTCACTAAAAGAATGGTTGTAAGTCGGTATAAAGAGATTATATAGAAGAGGAAAATAACAATGAAGAAAAATGATAAAAAAAAATGCAGGGTTTTCAGTGGATCCAATACTTAAGCCTTTTCATTCTTTTATTACGTTCCCTTTAGCCCATTTTCCACTCCCAACTAAAGTTGGTTAATTAATCTGCATGGCAGCTTTCCGCAAACTGATTGTTATTTGAACTTTAATTCAAGAATTCTCCAGAGAGCAGGGCTACTGTAGTGAATTTGGGGTGTTGAAATCCATGCATTTGCAAGCTTACAAGATTGAGGAAGGGTGTCTTAGGGGTTTGTTGGCAATAATGTTATTTCTCCCCCCCCCCCGTCTTGGTAGTCCTTGAGTTTACTTAGCGACGGTTCAAAGTTATGACACCAGCCTCCAAAAGTGCTTACGAGACCATGGCCCCAAAGGCTCCCAATTAACAAATCCTCGGGTTACGAATGTAATTGGCAGGCTCTGTTACATTCATAACACAAGGATTACCTGTACTTCTGTATCAGGACCTTCTGTCCATGAATGTGACATTTAGCTATATAAATATTGATATAAAGGGGACTGAAATTTGTACAATTTGTGAACAAAATGTCAGCCCCAGAAGAGAAGGAAGAGGAGGTAATGTTAAATCCAGAAATAGATTAACATTTGCTAGTGAAACTTTCTAGATAGCATTGCCAATGGCCATTGTTGTCATACTCAGTTTTTGTCTGTTTGTTTCATTTTCAGCCAGAGTTGAAGAGCTGGATTACGCAACACCTGTAATCATCGTAGTTTCTTGTTTAGCAACAGTAGCAGGTCCTACAGCTGCCATATTTATTTACATTTTTAGAAAGATGAAAATAAATGGTTCCTACAGTCTTGCAGACTCACTTAAACCAAACATATAAGTCCATTAACCAGAAGTAACTAGACAGTTTTGCAAGTTTACCAACTAGACGATACTGGACTTTGCTCAGAATCTTTGGTGATCTTTCTCATCACAACTCAATGTGGGAGGAATTGTGCTGATGTGCTTTGGAAAGGATGCAACCAAATTATGCCTTTTCACAAAAACCAGTCTCTTGAGCGCAGACTGTCTCCACTCAGCCACAAAGTACTTGTGATCTTGGGCTAATGTTTAGTTTAGATATGTTTCTAAACTATGCTTTTATTTTACAATATTAACTTTCATGTGCAATACAAGCCAAATGAAACCTGCCTTACTTTTGGTAGTGCTGGACTAAGTTTCAGATTTACCTACATACCCAACAAAGTAGTTACTTATGAGAATTGTGAAAGCTCCATTTGCTAATTTTTTATGTCATCCCTGGATCAGTTTACTAGGTCTGTGATCTATCACCACAATTTTACTTCAACAATTAAACCTCTTTGCTTCCTTGCAAAGTGGCCCACTGCTTGGATATTTAATTTTGTTTTCTTTATTGCTCTAGTATTTTGGTGGTGGGGACTTTGTGGCTGCAGGCACTTCTCAACGAAGCAGTGATTTGACCCTTTGTTCTAGATTAGAAGATTTCCAAACTGTTTTTGAAGGGTTAGACAGTAGAAATGTATGTAAATATGCTGTAGGATATATTATATATTCCTTGTAAATAATGTATCATATTCTGAACCTATGTATTATGCAGAGATGGGATACAACTGGATAAATCTACAATAGATGTATGTATTTTGTATATAGTATTTTTAACCTAAGTAGCAGATGCAAAATTATTCACTGCTACTTGTGAATAATGACATGATATTCTGAAAGTTTTCTTTTCAGAATGGGCTTAATCCTGGTGGAGCTAAGCATTTTAAAGATCTACTGATCTCAACAAGAGGGAGCTTTAAAAATGCATTTCATTCTTCTGTTGAAATTAGTTCAATTTAAAAAGTGCTTAACTTTGAGGGTTTGTTTCTGTATAAATAGATGCTTGTAGCATGAAGAGGATAGAGTACATGCTTGTAGCATGTAGAGGATAGAGTACATGCAGTATACAGATTTTAAGTTCTACATAATAGTGGAAGCTAATATTCTTTGAGAAATATTAGGAAACTTGAAAGAAGACCATGGTTCCCAGGAATCTCTAGGAAAAGAAAATAATTAAACTGGCATACACTGATATACGAGTTTAATTGTTGTTACTTCCTTTCCCTAGAGATGTTCTATTACTTTAAAATTACTTAGTTAGAAATGTCCCATTACTTAGTGCTAGATATATGAATAAAATGGAGGTACAGTCTTATGCACATTTAAAGTAGAGTATGAGTCTCATTGTAAAGCAAAAACTCTACTTTGATGTTGTCATCTATATTATGAAAGGAATAATTTGTACACTCCAGACAAAATTGCAATTTAAGTTCTATTCCAAGGTTATTACCTGTTTTTTTAAAAAAAAAAATATTGTGAGCTTCTCACCCACCTGGTTCATGTTTTGGTACTTTCATAGCTTGTACAGTATTATTTAAATTTATTGATAGTAATGCAATGTTCTCCTGTGAAACTGAATGTTTATGTTGACATCTGGGAATTTTTTTTTGTTTTTGGCTAGATAGTAAAATAGCCAAAATGCTGTAATTAATTAAGGTATGATTGAATTGTAAATAAAAGCGCTTTTCTGATTTTATAAGCATTGCTGGTAACTCTTGATTTTCCCAGTTATCCTCAGTAAGCTACAACCCAATAGAACATTCTTTCTCTAGAAAAAAGGAGATACTGGGCAAATGGCAGAGATGTGACCATGGATATCTTCACGGAGAGCAAAAGAAGTCAAAGGATGAAATGTGTGATGATGACATCATCATGCAAATGTGACTTGCGCCAAATGTTTGAACGTGAGCGCCTAAGGACAACATTTGCATAAGGATGCCACCATGTGTGTTTTTTTCATTTGGGCATTATTGTGGCTTGCTGTAGAAGTGTAGATGATGCTGAACGCTGTTCAAATCTATTGTCTTACATACTTGGTTTAATGTCAAGGTTCCGACAGACAGAGACAAATAAAGCAGAACTCTGAGGTTTGCAGTTCCTCAAAGAACATGTTTATTGATACAAAGTATCGGCACTTCAAAAGTGAAATCAAGTCTGAAGAGATGCATAACAATTCCCCAATATAAAGTTAAGAAATCCCACCTCTAAGGCTATGCAAGCAACTACGTTTCCCCATACAGCTTGTTGGCGGGCTTTTCATGAAACGCCCAGCCCGCAGTCTCGGGAGCAGCCGATGACCTTGGTTCCCATGAGAGAAAGTCCGAGAGAGAAAGTCTGTTTTGCCTAGCGCAACATTTGACAACCCCCCCTCCCTCTGTGCTATGTGTCAACTAGAAATGAAAAGTTAAAAATGGCTGCAGCCATGCTCATTCTAAAGTTGACACTAACAATTCAGTGATCGTATCCGTGTCACTGCCATTAAACCTAAGGAGACACTTTGAGCAATAACAGTGTGAAGTTAAACTGGTGAATACAAGGGGGATTTCACACTCAATAGAAGATCAGGAAATTCTCTTTTCAAGGAACAAAGTCACCTAAGCCAGCATTGGTACATTATTAAAAATTAGCAAGTCCAGTTAAATCTCAGTTTAATGTTGCCATTTGTTAAGAGAGTAGATCCATTTGGATTGCTTCTCTTGGCTATCAAGATGTTATCTTAGGCCAACTCTAGTAAACATTCTGTTGCAAAAAGAGTAGGAAATCTTGTGCATTTTCTTGTGACAGGCTGCTATGCTGCAATGTCAGTTATTGAGACTGATTGTTACTAGTCCAAATATAAAGTAGAGATAGCATGTAAAAAACAGCAACAATTATTGTTTCATATAAATCCTTTCAGAAATCACAAACTTATGCTTATGCATATATAGTTAAGTACGTCTTGTTTTGCTATCAAGTTTTGTGGCTACTTCTACTGAGGAAATACATATTGGAAAATGCAATGTTATTCTCTCTTCATCTGGTTCTGAGCTACATTTCTCTATGGTAAATGGAAGATTGACACTGGGGAAGCTTCTTGGGGAGTGGCAGTGTAGGAAACTTCCAATGTTGCAATGTATCTCACATCTTCTTTTGCCTTTAGTATGTTGCTTAGGGGTTCGTGGCCAATAACATCTGGAAAGCCACATGTTGTCCGACTCTGTATGGCGCTTTTAATGTACAATTGCCCAATCTCTTTGGCAGAATTTAACCAGGGTCCAAATATTGTATTTCATTTGCAAATCTCCTTGTGATTTCTATTATTTCTTCCATATTTTTTAACCAAACAAAAATCAGCTAAGTAAAAAAAAAAAAAAAAGGAAGAAAATTGGTAGTGTCCATAGGTATCTTTCTGAAAGCATTCTAATATAACTAAATGGTGATTGTGTTTTATATGAAGTAAATATAGTGTGTATACTTTTCATAATACAATTTAAGAGTCCTGATATGAAATGTCCTTGCTTCTCTCCTCCTTAGCCCGTGCAATCACTGCATAGTTCAATATATATATTTAGTTACATAGATAATTTATTAGATTTATTAGTTTTTATTTTACTTTTACTTTATTTCATAACTCATGGCAGCTAACAAACCTAATACTCTTTTCGCCTCCTATTTTCCCTATAACAACAACTGTGTGAGATGAGTCTGAGAGAATAGGACTGGCCTAAGATCACCCAGCTGGCTTTGTGCCTAAGGCAGGACTAGAACTCACAGCCTCTTGGTTTCTAGCCTAGTGCCTTAACCACTACATCAAATCCCCGCATGTCATTTGACCCCTCAAATGGGATAAATTGAGTGAGCATGTTGCACAAACACATTCCTTAATTAGTAGGAGGAACATCACAGAATTGATGTGGGAGAGAGACAGAGTCAGTCAGAGTACAGTGCCTTTTAAGCATGCAAGGGGGTGCACCGAAAGGGACCCATTCAAAGTACAGTTCAAGTATGTCAGTCAAGTCTATAAACTAATTAAAATATAAAATGAATTCCGTCATTTTGGTTTTCTCACATACTCTGGCTGATTGAGCTGTTGAGGTCAACACCAAAAGCAATTGGGAAAAGATTGCATCAGTACAAAATGAAAAGAAGGAGGGAGTCATTTGGACAATTGTCCCCCACCTCTCCAAGGCTACAAAACTGTCCCTCGTCAGCAAATTGGAGGCAATTTGGTCTAGTGATTAAGGTGCTGACCTAGAAACCAGGAGACTGTGAGTTTTAGTCCCCATGAAAGCTAGCTGGATGATGTTGGGCTACTCAATCTTTCTCAACTCAACCCATGTCACAAGGTTGTTGTTGTGAGGAAAAAGAGGAGGAAGGAGTATGATGAATGTTGGTCACCTTAAATTACTTATAAAGTAATAAAATCAGGATAAAATCTAATAAATAAGTAAAAATGTGGCTAGGGATTTCCACCATGCCTGGGACAGTTGTTTTGTTGCCTATGAGCAAGGATTTAATATTTCCTATATGTTGATGCCAATGATCAAATATTTGCGAACATTTACAGAATATGTGTTCCTCTGAGCTATCCAAAGAAAAACAATCAACAAAACGCAGAGGAAAAATGTGAAGAAAAAAGATATGAAGAGTCTAGTTGTTGTTGTTTTTACTATTTGTTAGTGATGTTTATTCTCCATCCTTGATCCTTTGCTTTCCAGTACTTTCTCCACATTTTACTAAAGCCGTCTATAAACCTCAGTAGATTTATTGGTGCATCCAGGAAAGCTATTTTTGGTGTCATTGTAAGATGTTCTTCTGCTGTACTTTCAGGAGGCAGTTACTGGAAGGAAGGTTCTGGTTAGATGTCAAAAAATCTCTTCCTAAGTCAACAACAATTTGACAGTGGAACTAATGCTTTAATCTGAATTCTTCCACTGAGAAATAAATTCTCTCAACGAGAGAATTTAGACTGATTGAATGGCTTGTTTAGGCCATTTAGACTCTAGTGGTCTAAACCAGCATTTCTCAATTTTGGTGACTTTAAGATGCGTGGACGTCAATTCCCAGAATACCCAGGTCCATGCATCTTAAAGTTGCCAAGGTTGAGAAATACTGATCTCAATGATCCATTCCATCATAGTCTAAAACCTATCAATTTTTCAGTGCAGTGTGCAAGAGGCCAAAAATAGTGGTATGCAACATGTTTGGATTATTCCCTGTCACAAATGGTTTAAAGATAGTAGCCGGTGGACAGAAGTCTCTTCTACTTTATTGAGAAGTAGATTAAGGGCAAGATCTAGGGCAAGGTGCTTTTTCACGAGGCAACTGGACTTTCTTGTTTGTCTTTGAAGACATTTCACTTCTCATCCAAGAAGCTTCTTCAGTTCTTCAGAGCTGAAGAAGCTTCTTGGATGAGAAGCGAAACGTCTTCAAAGCAAAAAAAAAAAAAAAAAGTCCAGTTGCCTTGTGAAAAAAGCAGCTTTGGGATTCTCTTTGGGTAGTTACTTACACTGCTATTTTTCAGCCTTCAGGTTTTTCTTTGTCCTATGAACTTGAAATTGTCCTCCCGGCTCTTGAGTGAAAAGCATGGGTTCCTGAAGTGAAGAAAACCAGAAGATGGAAATTTGAGCAACTTTTCAACACTGGGCTGATGGGCCAGGTTTTCCAGCTAATCCTTTGAATGAAGAGAATGCATTGTGGAGAAATCTGTTCTGCCTCTCTGCACACTATCAGTCAGGTGCTATCAGATTGAAAGTCACCACGATGAAAGTTTGAAATACGTAAGTGAGGTTGTCCACAGCGGTGCTGTGCACTGGATAGCTGGACTGTGATTTATAATAAATATTTAAGAAGACATAACTAATGGCTCTATCCTGCCTTGTAAGACAGTAGCCCAGGTCTTCTTTCACCCAGAGGTCTGCCTTATGTCTCCGAGTGACAGCCAAGGATCACACTGCAAAAAGGAAAGGCCTAAGCAATGTCAAAATTAAGCTTAATTTAATTAACATGTGATTCAGTTTAATGCAATGACTTGATTACTTCCCATGCCTTTACCTCCCCATTTTATCACATTACACTTTACACTTTACAAGGGGAGTGGGATTTGGACAGGCTCTGAGGGCATCATCTGAATTTTGAATATGACCTTAAGAGACAGGAGGAAGATTTGCAGCTTAGATGAGGGTCAGATAAAGGACACCTCAGTCCACAGAAGGAACCCCTCCCCAGTTCTCGGGAAAGTAATTTGATTATTATTTGATTTTATTTAAGATGAGTTTTCAAGTCGAATTGTATAGCACCTTCAGGAATACGGTAATTGTACAGCTTAAACTACTGACAGCACTCAAGGGAACCAATAATGGAAGAAACAAGGCCAGTATCAATCCTTAAAATAATATTCTGAAAGAAGTTAATTGTTTTAAATTTCCTAACAGGAAATTTCATTGTGGCAGACTAGGTGGAACTGTCTGATTATTCTCCCCCCCCCCAAGTGCCACATCTATTGCTAGCTGAGTCATTAATATAACAATGCTTCAGTAAAAATACAAAATTATACCCTATAAATATGAATTAACTAGTGTTTTGTGTCATAAGGTCAATTAGTCTAAAACAGGCATTGGGTACTTACCAAAGTGCACTTGACCAGTTCCATTCCTATTTAAAAAGTTGAATTGCTTTTCTTAAAAAAAAGTTGTTCCATTTTTTTATGCAATCTATACTGTAAACCTGAGATCTGTCATGTAGTGTAGAGGCCCCCAACCTTTTGGGCACCAGGGACAAGTGTCATAGAGGGCAGTTTTTCCATAAACTGGGAGAATATGGTTTCGTGCGCTGCCTGGATCATGCGTTAGTGGCTGGGGCTTCGCTCAATGGTGGGATTCAGCCGGTTTGCACCGGTTCGGTAGAACAGGTAGCTAAGTTTTGTTGACTTCGGAGAACTGGCCAAATGCACACTACTTCTGGAAGTTCATTCTAGGCCTCGGAGGCCTGGAGGAGGCCTCCCAGGCCTTGAACGGCCCATCGGAAGTGCGTGGATGCCACTTCCGGAAGTCCATTCTAGGCCTAGACGCCCAGGCCTGCATCCATGCAGAGAACCGGTTGTTCAGTTATTTGAATCCCACCACTGGCTTCGCTCGCTTGCATGGCCCAGTTCCTGGCGGGCCATGGAGCAGTGCTGATCTGCAGCCGGGTGGGTGGGGGGGGAGGAACCCCTGATATACTGTATGACAAAGACTAACTCTATCTGGAAAGGAATCTAGATTATTGCTTGGCTGCAATTCAAATTTCCATCAGATTAATATTATGAAATATATCATAATTTTCCCAATGTTTTGATTGAACCCCAAAGTATGTCTGAAAAACAAAATATTAGGGACAATTTTAAACCTATGTTGAGAATCAGTAAACTAATGGAAGTGGAATAATTTGATTCCCAGTAAGTAATATTCATTTCTTCTCATGCAAGTCAAATTTTGCATGAAAGTTCACACAGACCGGTTGTCTTCAAGAATGTCTCCTCATAAGAGAGTGTCTGTGAAAAGGCTGACATTAAAGATGGGTAAGCATCTTACAGTATCTTATCAGGACATTCCTCAACAGTGTTTGTGTGATTGGCAGCTGACATATTTCCAGTTCCAAGGAGCAAAAATATTCTTGTTCTTCACTAGCAGAAAGATCAATGCAGAAAGTGTCATTATTTTGCCTAGGTATCAGGCCCTATATTGCTACAAGAACCATATTGATAAAGAATTAGATGTAATCCCGGATAATATGAATGTAAGGGCTTTATTGCATTTAGATATGATAGTGCTTCTACACCAAACATTTGATCTTCAGCGGCTATGATCCTGCTTTAGTACGTTCTTGCCCTATGATGTGAAATTTTAAAATGCAGCTACTACAGGTAGTCTGCATCTTCAACCATTCGTTTAACACCTTCAAAGTTATGATGGCATTGAAAAAAAATGACTTGTAACCAATCCTCACTCTTACAACTACAAGGACGCAGTGTCCTTGTGGTCCCACAGCATCCTTGTGGTCCCACGGCGTCCCCGTGATCCTGTGATCAAAATTCAGCCACTTGGCCACAAGACGGTTGCAGCAGGCTGGGTTTCATCTGATGACCACTTGCAACCTTCCAGGTGGCTTCTCACAAGCAAACAGGAGAACCCAGATTTGCTTAGCAACATCATGATTTGCTTAAAGATCGCAGCAAGAAAGGTCATAAAACCGGGCATGATTCACTTAACAATCCCCTGGCTTAGTGATTGAAATGCCAGTCCCAATTGTGGCCATAAGTTGAGGACTACCTGTTGGTCAGACCTAGACAGTATACAATGCTCATTAGAAGAGAAAGGTATTATGAAGGACTCAGTCTGACAACCTATAGGCTATGATTTTAATCATAGTGTTGAAGGAAAAGTCTTCATGATGGTTCAGTCCAAGCCGGGAATAAACAACATGGCGACTGCTTTAGAAAGAAGGTTGCAGTTTATTGAAGAGGAGAGCCAGACAGAAAGATGGCTCTGGAAGAAAAGAGAGAAGAGCACATGTAGGGAGTGGGTTTTTATACCCTCTGGGGCTCTTGAGGTTGTTTCCTGTTCCTGTTTGAGGCTTTGTATTTCCTGTGTCATGTATTTTGACCTGTGTCCCTTTGGCATCTGTGGGTTAATCCTATTATGTCCTGTCTTAGAGTTTGAGTGGGGTATGTAGATTTTAGGTGTCTTTGTCTTCCTAAGCTTCTAGCTGGGGGCCTCCAACTTTCCTGGATTATTTACATCTGCATTTCTACAGAGATGGTTTCTGCTTGGGGGAGGGAGACTTGGGACTATTAAGAAAACTGGGCATGCTTTTCTGCCTCTTTAAGATCCTTTGAGGAAATATATTTTTCTGCCCTTTTAATATTTCTTTCTCTGGGGGGCTGACTTCCCACAATAGTAAAGATTAACGTCCCCTATTACTCTCTCTTGGATCTGCTGACAAATTTGATGCTACCCATGAATCAGTAAAAGTTTTGATAAATATGGTCCTTTCCCTAATCTATAATTTGTCAAAACATCCTGATTCGGTTTTCTCTTTTATATCATTTGCTTGAGGTAAAGCTATCAAGTCACCTTTCTCCTTGAAAGACCTGATACTTAGGAGTCAGGTAGCATGACAAAGAGGAGTACAGGTGGGTACTAAAACATCTCATAATGTTATAGTATCCGAGTAGAAAACTCAACCGGAAACAAATGCTCCCAACTGTGGAATCCAAACTACAGCATGAAATTGCACAATGTTGGGGGAAACTTTCAGCTGTTTTACAAACAAACTATTAAAAAGAAGGAGAAGAGACAAAATTGAAGAGTGAACAAGGATAACAGAATTGGGGGGGGGGAAGAAAGGGAAACCACCCACACAATCCAAAGAGGCTTCATTCCTCCTTACTAAAGGCCTCTAAGTACTGTATTGAGAGAGAGAAGGTGGGAATGAGGAGAAAAGCTTGGAAAAGAGAAAGAAGAGAACCTAAGCAGGATCTGGGGAGGAACAGAAAGCCAGGAGAGGATTGAGGAAGCCATAGCAGAAGTAAAGAATGCACACATACTTTTGAGCTGGTTTTCTGCTTGCAAGACTCCTAAGAAAGATGATGATGATGATGATATCCATTAAGTCGTGTCCGACTCTTGGAGATTCTATGGACCAGGTGTCTCCACATCTTCCGATCTTGCACTACTTCTTAAGAAGGAATGGTCTGCTAACTTGAAAAGCATTGCTTTTTACACAGAATTCCATTAACTTTTCTCCCAGAATGATGGTTAGAGCTCCCTATTCCCCATGTTCATCAAGCTTTTAAGACTAACTTGTAGCATTTTTTTTCTTTTTAAAAATAATCAACAGATGTAGAAATAGAATTACCTGAAATATCATGCAATTGTTATTAAGTTGTGGTTTTACAGCCATCTAATGATTTTTTTAAAAAGGAGAACTCTTATTTTGACCAATGAAACCTGAGGCACAGAACTATGGAGGCAGAAGGGGCCCTCTAGGCCTTTAAATCTAACTCCCTACTCAGGACAGAATCCAAGTTAAAGCATCCCTGACAGATGGTTGTCCAGTTTCTGCTTTAACACTTGTAGTGAAGCGATTCTGCTTCCTGACTGCTGTTACTTGCTAGGCAAACATGTTCACACTTGCCTCACTGCAGAAACTGTGCTAAATATACTGAATCATTATTTGTTATTCAGTTTAATTTTAAAAAAAACTACCAAATTTTAAATGGCTAACTATTTAAGTGCAGAACAATTTCTATCAGATATTATATAACGGGGTTTTTTTTGCATGTGAAATAATAAATTGCTCCTTTAACAAAATTCTACTCATCCAGATACAGGTCCGATGAGATTTGAAGCTGCATGGATGAAGAGACATATCTACATTCTTTGAGACTATTGAAGACAGTATTAGAAACAGTGGAGAAATGCTATTGTTATACCAATGTTACAGAAGTATATATTCACGAGCTTATTGAATTCCCCTCTGGCTAATTTTATTTATTTGCATTCTCCCCCTGTCCCCACTCCCTATCCCCAAGCTGGTTCACCCTCAGTGATATTGAAAGCCAACAGGAAATCAAGAAGGGCCGAGAGGGAGGTCCCACCCTAGTCCCTGGCCAGCCAGCAGTCCTCTAGTAGTACAACTAATGCTGTCTTAAGTACTAAATACCATACTCGACCCAGATTGAAAAGGGTCCTGATTATCCATTCCCTCCAGGGTCTTTTGCAGCTGTGAGCTTATCACCTTTTCAACACCTTAAATGGGAAGGTGGGAAACTGCATGGAAATTGTGCAGAACCGCTGGATCCAGCGGTTTACTTCTTGAGGAAAGGTGAACTACTGCTGCCTTTAGCAGGCAGCACTGTCCCCTTCAAGAAGGCCTTTATCATTGTCTGGATCAAACTATATTTGGTTCCGGAGGAGGGGCTTAAGCAACCAGGAGGCCCTAAGTTGATGACAGCAGGCGAAGCTCTAAGAACCCTGTCCGTTTCCTTGAGATCGACGGACTCAAATTCTCCTCAGATGATCAAGCAAGACTCTACAAGTTAGTCAATTCCATAGGACCTGCCTAGCCAGAATCCGAGCGAATCCAAGCATCGTCTGACGGATGCTGAAAATAGTCCTCACTATGATCTTGCAGAGGCTCTCCCAGAAAGACTGAGTCACCAAACAGGGCTTCAATCTACAGATGTAATAAAAGTGGATAAATAAGTGCATTTTATCACCACAAGCTAATCCTTAATAAAGGTTCGTCATCTTTGGTCTTCATCTTCCATGAGTGCAATGGGCAGTAGGAATAACCCTGAAAAAAGGAGGAAGAGTTGCAAGCCGGACAATGGTCAAATAGGACCATTTGACTCAGATTTCCAGACCATTCTGCTCTGTAAATCTGGGTCCAGAGCAGAAATTCAATTTGAGAAAGCATTTAGACACGACCCTTCCTAGTTCTCAAGAAAAAGGGGAGGGGGAGAGGAAGTGCATTAAGACTTGAAAAAATTATGTTACTGAACTATATAATGAAAGTAGTATTAGCAATCATAGCTCTGATTTCCTTGTCTTGAATGGCTGAAATCCAGCAACATGCCAGGTGTCTCTTATGCCACCGCGGTCCCAAAGTTCCTCCATGAGTTAGGTGGTTTTCTGGCATCCACAAACACAGAGAGGGAGTCTGCACAGGGACAATCTGATCCAAGGCTTCCATCACTTGCTCATTCCAGACTGTATGAATGGGAGGACATCAGGTGGCAGAAAGCTAGACTGAAATTCAGTAAAGGAAGAAGTGATGTGTCAGGAAAGTTATTTCTCTTTCTTCACTGGATGTCACTCCTTCCCACCCATGCATTTTGTAAAACTACTAATGCCTTGCATCATTTTACCTTTACTTGAAATTACCATTTTTTTTCTGATGGCGACATTCCCATGTTGGAACATCTGGACTGTATGCCAAAGATCTACTGCAGTCATTGTTTGAAATATACAGGGTCTTTTTAATGAGTCATTCCTGGCAGTTGAACAGTATTAAAGATAAACCACTCAGCATATGTTGTGCATATATTGCGCATCTATGGTGCCCGCTGTACAATATCCAGATTGGTACTTTCTAACTAAGTACATGAAAGCCGAAAGTCAATGTATTCGCAACTGTTGCCCTAATCTTCCTATCCCAATTTTTTAGAAGCACTTTAGAACTGGATATGGTGAAATAAAAATCTTCAGCTGATGTTAAAAGTAAAAAGATAGACAATGATATCAAGTGACTTTAAATTTAATTTTGATGACTAAAGAATTTGTTAAACCAAAATACAAATACATAAAACAATAAAAAAAAAAGGAAAACACAATTATTTTGGCCAACAGCCACTGAAAGCTAGAACAAAAATCAGAATATTTTTAAAGAAATATTCAGGTAAAAGACAAAAAAGACTAACGTGGATCATTAAAATGTATTTGGATATTCACACAGGAATATTAAAGCATAGGTATATTTTATAGAATAAAAACAAGCACACATAATACAAGTACAGAACTATGTTTACCTGAAAAGTTTTGTCCTGTAATGATCTCGTTCTTTTGGTGGTGGAGGAGGAGAGGCCAGCCCAATGGGGTGCCATTGTGAGATGCCTGGAGGTCTGGGGCTGTTCTTATTCATTCTCAGAGTGCAGGACACTATATAATGGATTGAAATTATAAGAAGGCAAACCCCAGCTAAACTTTAGTAACCCCTCTTCACAATAAGAACAACTTGACAGTGAAACTCATTGCCCAGAGATGCAGTGGGCTTTTCTTCAATGGATGGGTGCAAGAGGTTGGACAATGACCTATTGAGGTGGCTTCAGTTTGGACTCCTATTTTCAGCAGGAAGCTGGACCTGATGACCTCAGTGATCTCTTCCAACTTTCTAATCCAGGGGTCTTCAAACTTGGCCCTTTTATACTTGTGGACTTCAACTCCCAGAATTCCTCAGCCAGCGTGCCTGGCTGAGGAATTCTGGGAGTTGAAGTCCACAAGTCATAAAAGGGCCAGGTTTGAAGACCCCTGTTCTAATCCATCTAACTTTCTAATCCCTGATCTTCATAGACATATTTTTGAGTTTTGCTACCTGTGAAGGTTGTGTTGCCCTTTGTAGGTGATCTTGCTTGAAGCTTGTATCCAATTCTAGGCCCCACATATTTTAGAAGATCTCAGAAAAATGGGAACCGATTTAGAAAATGACATTGAAGATTAATCAAGGAATTACAGACTAAGGCTTATGAAGAGATTGACGGAGCTAGCCCTGCTCAGAACAGAAGAACCGTTTTATCTGAAGATGGAAAGAAAATAAGATCATATAGAAGAAAGCCAAAAGTTTTTCTCTTTCATTTCAGAATGTAGATCATGGAGTAATGGATTTAAGCAGTGCTTTCTTTGTAAGAAAAAAGGTGCCGGAACTCACATCTTGTTAATCTTTTATTTAAAAAATTATATATTCAGTTCTTAGCACGACCGGTGGTTGAGAAGTAATTAGTAATTTTTTTTTCATTTTTAAATTTGGGTTCACACTTTTACACTAAAAATTTAAAAAAGATTTTCAATTCGCCAACGATTTTTTAAAATAAAAAAATTATTTACCTTTTGCACGTAGTCAATCACTGTACACACACACACGCATGTCAGTTGTGAAACATAACGGTCATCACCCTCAGTAAGCATTCAGCGCGCAACCACACGACCAATCACAAGCCGAGCAGTGCCACAAGCCGAGCAGCACCATCGCAACCAGCACGGACAAAGTACGCATGCATCAGACTCGACACACAAGCAGCCCGCATGCACTGTTTTAATGATTTTGCCGCCGACCTGCTACGCTTGACAGGGCGATTCAAGTCCACGTGGACCAAACATCAAATTTTCAAAAGTTACTTTTAAAAGTTGGAAAATCCGTCAAAAAAAGGTGCCGGAACTCTGTTCTATGACAAAAAAAGCACTGGATTTAAGTAACAGGAAGGCAGTTTCTGATGCAAAGTTAGGAAAAGCTTACATGTTAAGAGCAGACTGATAGTGGAATCAGAGACCAAGAAAGATTGGTGGGTTCCCTTTCACTTTCTTCAAGTCTGGAAAGTCAGAGGCCCCTTCAGTATTTCTCAGAGTTCTGGGAGTTAAAGTCCACCCACGCTGGCTAGGAAATTCTGGGAGTTGGTCCACACATCTTAAAGTTGCCAAGCTTGAGAAACACAATGCTAGGCAGATGTGGCCTTAATTACTTTCATTCATGAGGCAACAGCACCATGAAGTGGCCAGTTTGGCTTCTGCAGTGCAGGTAGCAAACCCCTCTGCTTTGGGTCAAGCCATCTTGAACACCTCTGCTGTAGGTCCATTCCTCCATTCTTATGACCCCTTTCCCCAACCTGACCCCTAACCCCAGATCCATTGGGACAGCAATTCCCTGAATTTTCTAGCCGTCCTGCTGACAGCGTATTGGGAGATTTTTGAGTAAAAATGTTTGACGAAAACAAAACTGGTGATTTGACAGAACATATTAAAGTACAAATCCTCAAGGCCAGACTGCAAGAACTGGGCACACACAGTACACAGGGCCCAACCAAAACACATTCAGGACAAAGATATGTGAACTCAGCTACTGACATCCCAAAACAGGTTGTTTGATAGACAATGTGGGCGGAAAGGCCTATGCTGGGAAGACCTGATCAGGCTGAATCAGGTCATACTTTACATTTGAAAGCCACAATCGGTATGTGTCTGCCTCGAAGGAGGGGTGTGTGTGTGTCAGCCAACATTCTCAGCTGTCAAAACACTTCTCTTTAAACCACTATGGTGCAGTTAGTTCAAGCACCTAAACCAGGGGTAGGCAACCTTGGCTCTTTTATGACTCGTGGACTTCAACGCCCAGAATTCCTGAGCCAGGCATGCTGAGGGGAAAGGGAGAGGTTTCCAAGCTGAGCCATGCTGGCTCAGGAATTCTGGGAGTTGAAGTCCACGAGTCATAAAAGAGCCAAGGTTGCCTACCCCTGACCTAAACAAAACCAGACAAACCCAAATATGGCTTTGTTCCCTCTGTGTGGCCACATTTGCATATCCTCCTTATTCTGGTCAAGCCGACTTACATCTCCCTTCTTCGCTTGAGGATGGAAACACAGAGTGGCCTGATCTCCTTTTGGTCAGTGGAGATTAGAGACTCAGGCCCAGCCTGATTTCCTGTTCTTGCTTCTAGGTTATAAAATGAGGGTGATCTCCCCTAGGTCACTGTAAGGCAGGGCTCTCCAAACATGGCAACTTTAAGACTTGTGGACTTCAACTCCCAGAATTCCTCAGCCAGCCAGGGCTGGCTGAGGAATTCTGGGAGTTGAAGTCCACAAGTCTTAAAGTTTGGAGACCCCTGCTGTAAGGGAAGGCAGCTTTACATTTGAAAAGTCAATCCGGTCTGTCCTATCCCTCCCTACTTGAGGTTGCAGAATCAGACTGGCCTCATCTGTCTTTGCTTGGTGTGGAGGTTGCAATCTGTGGGCGGCCTGATCTGTTGCAGTAGGTGGGTGGAGGGGCACCTATATATACAGACTTGCAAAGTCAAGCTGGCCGGACCTCCGCCTCACTGCTGGAAGATGAAAATTCCAAGACAGGCCTGCTTGCCACTTCCTTCTCTTGAGACTGCCAACTCAAGTCGGCCTTCCCTTCCCTTGGTCACCTGACATTGCAAACTCAGGCCAGCCTGGCCTCTCCTTCTTCACTGGAGTTTGCAAAATGAGGCTGGTGTGATCTCCTGATGTTTTTTTTTTTTTTTTAGGATTAATTTTTTTATATTTTTCCCAACTCTCCCCCATACATATCAACAAATATACCGTAATATTTTATCAAGTATTAACATACATTCTTTTTACATAACGTAATAGAAAATTAATCTTATTATATTTAATATAGATATGAAAGTTTAGAGGGAGGAGTTGCTCGGACATTACCCCTGAATTGCATCTGAAGAGGAATGAGAGGGAAGAAAGGAGAGGAGAGAGAGAAAGGAGAGGGGGAAGGAAGTAGGAAGGTTGGAGGAGAAGAGGAGGAGAAGTGGGGAGAAATGGGAGGGGAGTGGTGAAGGAAAGAGGAGAGGAGAGGAAGAAGAGGGAAGTAGGGAAGAAAGAGAAGAAAGGGAGAAAGAAGGTAGAGAAGAGGGAAGAGAGAGAAGGAGTGTGGATACAGTGAAAGGGGAAATGGGCGAGCAACACCAAAATGTATGTGTATGTATTTATTTTACTTTATTAAGAGTATCTAATAGATAAGAAAGTAAAAAAAGAAAGAAAGATCTCCTGATGTTTGTTGATGGTTTAAAATGAGGCCAACCTCATCTCTCTTTGCTCGCCGGAGGTTGCAAATTGAGGCTGGACTCGCCTTCCTTTCATCGGTGGAGGTTGCAAACACAGGATGTCCCAAATTCCGCTTGGGACACTAAAGGTTTCAAACTCAGGCTGACCTGATCTCTCATTGGTCAATGCAGTTTGCAAATTCCGACCGGCATGATCTCCCCTTACTGTCTGGAGATTGCAGACTCAGTTTATCCTGATCTCTCTTGGGTTACTGGAGGTTGGAAACTCCGGCCAGCCTGATCACTGAATATTGCAACTGCAGGGCTGGCCTGACTTCTCCTCGGCCGCTAGAGGTTTGCAGCCTGTTTGCAGCAATCCATGACCCTGTTTGCCCTTTGGGGGGGGGGAAGGGTGATCCTTCAGATGTTGGACCCTAACAGCTTAGACCAGTATTGTTAAAACTTGGCCACTTTAAGGCGTGTGTGGACTTCCCAGAATCCAGCATGCTGGCTGAGGAAATCTGGGAATTGAAGTCCACATGTCTTAACGGGGTCAGGTTTGAGAAACACTGACATAAACCATCAATAGTGATCACTCTTCAAATTGTACAGATTTCCCATTTTATTCTGAGTCCAATTCAAGGCCTTTTAGCTATAACATCCCTCCAAACTTTTCAGTATCAGGTATCTTTATTAATTTTTTCCATCTCTGGCATTGCTATGGAACTCCTGAAAACAGTAAAAAGTGCTTAGTGGCTATTTACCGTCATGACCAACCCCTCAAAATGTACTTACAACCTGGTTCAGAAGTTCTGAAATGAGAAAGAAGGAATCTTAAGACGCGTTCGCTGCCTTGAGTTAGGTGAGATGCAGCAAAAACTGTGTTTTGAACAATGTCTGCAGGTTTTAGCCTCTAGAGGGCGCCAGACTCCCAGACTTGGGGTTTTCTGAAATGTTAAGCATGCTTAAAAAGCTGGCATTAACTGCAGAGTGGTGGACATTGGAAGATGCCAGACATCGGGAAGGTGCCAATTAAATTCTGGCTTGCTTTACCCCTTGGGGAGGTTTGCACTAATCTTAATCAGCTCCTCCTCTTTCTATCCCCAGTTATAGCATTGTACCTTGGATCTCGGGATCTGATCAGACAGGATGGCTGGCTATTCCTCACAATCCTTTTAAAGGCAGAAAGAACAAAACGTATGTCTCCTACAGCCTCTTTTGGCTACAGTTGGGTGTCTGAGAGGAGTCCTCGCACAAGCAGTGAAATCAGTTAAAGATAAAGGGGCTTAGGAGGTTATGGCAGTGGAGCTCCAGATAAGGAGCTTAACATAATAATGGCAACGGAGCTTTACTTTCAAAGGAATATTTATTATGCTTTTAACCTGTTTCTACCATTGTCCTTGAGATGAGTGGAGTGTTGGGACTTTGAAATCAGTAGTCTGTCTTCTTCTTCCTTTCCTTATTCATATGCCATCCTTGTTTTTACAAATAACTCTTTTCCCCACAACCACCACCCTGTATGATTAATTGGGCTGAGAGAGAGGGGGGCTGGCCCAAGGTCACCCAGCTGGCTTTTATGGCTACCGTGGGACTAGAACTCATGGTCTTCTTTCTAGCCTGGTTATTAACCATTAGACAAAATGGAGTGGAAAACAATAGAAATTTCCTTCCTTCCTTCCTTTCCTCCCTCCCTCCGTCCCCTCACAAAGTTAAGTGATATTGAATTTAATTTAAAGCAAGCAATGTTGCAGTTAAGGTGTCAGAATTGTTTTGTGGCCTAATAAAGACGGGAAATTGTTAAAAATGAGGGATCTGGCATTTTGAAACCTAGATCTGATAAGCCTATTTGTTCCGTTCAAACTACCATTTAGTTTAGGACTACGTGGCAGAGAAGGGATATCCCTTAAATTCTAACTGACATTATTTATATCATTGAAGGATCGTTTTGTCAAAATGAGGATACAAATGGTGAAAAAACATCACTGTCCTTGTGATGCAAATACCATCAGTTGCCCGGACAGCTTCGGAAACAACAGATTTTGTCCACAGTTGGTGTGTGTGTGTGTGTGTGTGAAATAAGTCCAAATTAAAATGTTGAATTTTAGGTGCGGTTGTTTAATTAATCCTTTTCTATTACATAAGCCACTAATAAGTCTTTGGGCTGAGGCAAGATATAAGCCCAATAAATAAGTACATTTATTTATTATTACTTTAATAATAAAGGGAATTTAAGGAAGCGCTTTATTCAAGCATTCCAGTGAATGAAGTGCAATACATTTATACAGATATTTAAAGAAAAACAAACCAAAATAAACATAACACCATCCCACCCAGAGCAATAATTACAGATTTGTATTTAGCAATCCGATTCCTTGGCACTCAATAATATGGGCATCCTTGGAAGATTCTTCATCTTCTGATTTTGTCACGGTAAACTTAGCCTGCAAACAATAAACAAAACAAAAAAACCCCATGCTTTTTAAAATTGTTCTTTGCAACACACAAAACATTCAAAAATTACAAATACAGATAATCCTCACTTACCGACTGCAATTGGGACCAGCAACTAAAGTCATGTGATTGCACCAGACCTCCATCGGTTCTGCTACAGTCATTGAGCAAATCACCATCGGTCATTAAATGCAACATCATCTGGCCACGACTTATGAGTTCGTGCCAGCTTCCTCTTGTGAGAAGCCAGCTCTGAAGGTCACAAATGGCGATCATGTCACTATGGGATGCTGTGACCATCACAAAGGCGCAGCGGTTATGAAGGGACAAACGGTAATCACATGATCGCAAGGACGGTGTGATGGCCATAAGTTGGAGGACTGGTTATAAACCTCCTTCTTCGGCACTGTCATAAGTTTAAACGGTTGCTAAACAAGGCAGCCGGTAAGTGAGGACTACCTGTAAGGTGATATTTCTTAATACTGTAATCCAGGAGTCTTCAAACGTGGCCCTTTTATGACTTGTGGACTTCAACTCCCAGAATTCCTCAGCCAGCGTGCCTGCCTGGCTGAGGAATTCTGGGAGTTGAAGTCCACAAGTCATAAAAGGGCCAAGTTTGAAGACCCCTGCTGTGATCTAAGCACCACTTCAATTTCCCCAAAGAGAACATTCTGAAGTCAAGAGTGCCATCCCCCAAAAGACTTTATTATATCTGATATTGTGCTACTGCTAATGACATTCAGGGAAATTTCAAGTTTGTATCCTGCTGGCATGCACCCATTGCACAAAATGGGGATGGTTACAAATCGTTATCTTCAAGCAGATGCTCCATAATCCAGCCAGCAGACAAGGTAAGTCAGCTACCTCAAGGAGGAGGTGCTGGAGGGCAGTAAGGATGTAAGCTGCAATTGTTATGCATCCTACCTTAGGCTCAATATGTTGAAAGGCATTGCCATTCTTTCCTGTATACGTGGAATTGTGAAGGGCATCATTGTATCTTTTGCTGCCCAGTGCCAGCCCATTTTTCACTAGAGGTCATGCCATACCACTACGGGCCAGACTGAGAGATTTGGAAGTTCAACCGAATCCGTAAAGAAAACTGGTACTTACTTTTGTCAGCAGTTCAGCAAAATGTATCGCTGTTTCGGAGTGCAGCGTAATTGGTCCAGTTTTTATTCTCGATTTCCCATTTGCTAAAGCCATGAAAATTATCAGCTGGAGGGGATCAAAAACAAGCCAGCATTATGAATGCCTGAAGGGATGCAATACTCCCTGTTATAATAAAAAAAAAGAAGACACATTCTTTTGACTATCTGACTGGAGCGTCTTTTTATGGGGTGCCTTTCTTTCTAGATGTTTTTGCTTGCACCATTCTGAATTATCTGAGTTGATTACAACCAGTCAAGTCACTGAAAAATGGATGGTTGCAATCCTGAACATATAATTAGGGAGTAAGTGCCACTCAACCTAAAATATATTTATAAAGTAATCTTACTTCTTATTATTACTTAATCGGTAATAAAATGTATTAGTCAGAAAAGGTTCTACCACAGTGGTCCCCAACCTTTGTGGCTTGGGGGCCAGGAGGGGGGGGGAAAGGGAACCGGGCCACGTGAGTGACGGGCTGACGTGCATGCAAGTTGAGCTGCACATGCGTTGGCCTGCCACTCACGCAACTTGAGCTGTGTGTGCACGCCGGCCTGCCACTCGTGTGGCCTGGTTCCAAATAGGCCACAGCCTGGGAGTGGGCCGTGACCCAGGGACTGGGGACCCCTGTCCCACCACAGATTAACATGACTGTCCTCCTATAACATATTTTACCATCTCTATTGTAAAATACACTTAACTCTACAACCTTTTCCAGTTTCACAGAAGGTTCTAATGCTCTGGAAAGATTCTGGCTAATTTTTAGCTTGCTGCTTTATTATTGTTGCTAGTTAAACAAGAGTTCATTAATGGGCCCAGTTTGGTCAATCTTACTGAGGACATTGTTGAAAACCCAAGCCAAAATGGCTCGAAGATGGGTATCACTTCGGTAAACTTTCATCTCAAGCTAGTTTGTATTAATGCAACTGTTTAGCATCGTGAGAACTTTCTTCTTCTTCTCCAAATGGCAGGTTTACAGAAAAATAAGGCTGCAGAAATGTAAGCCCAAAGTTTTGTAAATTTCTATCAAAATTTGCCAAGTTATAAAGGTGGCTTTTCAAAACTGCAGGTGGAATTGAGGGACAACCTTTCACAGTGAATGATCTGAGAATAAGGTCTGCTGAATAAAGTGGTTTTCTTTTGCCAGATCCGCCTTCCCGCTTTCACTAACAGCCACCTCTGCTGGAATTTCCAATGCCAGAAAATCCCAACTCCAGAAAGCTGGGTTTCCCGTCTTCTTGCATTACCTCCCGACTGAGGTATGCAAGGAGAGGGGAAACTCAGGAATCCATGTGGCTTAAAGCTCTCCTAGGACAGCAGCCTGCTTCCCCAACATAATAGAAAGTTCAACCTCTCAAGAGTTTATTTAAGTTTATTCTCCTTCAAGGTATACAACCAAATGGAAGTGGTGTTAAAAACAAACAAAAAAGAAGGAAGAGGGATAGCTGTGTCTATTTTGTTTTTCCAGTGAGGTTGGTCTGAAATTCAGCAACATGCTGGAAATGTCAGAGTATTTCCTTAGCCCAGGGGTAGGCAACCTTGGCTCTTTTATGACTCGTGGACTTCAACTCCCAGAATTCCTGAGCCAGCATGGCTCAGCTTGGAAACCTCTCCCTTTCCCCTCAGCATGGCTGGCTCAGGAATTCTGGGAGTTGAAGTCCACGAGTCATAAAAGAGCCAAGGTTGCCTACCCCTGCCTTAGCCTAATGCTGGGAAAGATTGAGGGCAATAGAAGAAGGGGACGACAGAGAATGAGGTGGCTGGATGGAGTCACTGAAGCAGTAGGCGTGAGCTTAAATGGACTCCAGAAGATGGTAGAGGACAGGAAGGCCTGGAGGAACGTTGTCCATGGGGTCGCAATGGGTCGGACACGACTTCACAACTAACAACAACAACAACAAAATAAAGCTCAGGAATTATTAGAGCGAGCTTTCTTCTCACTTCACTCTCCAGCTGTGTTGGATTACAACTCCTGTCCACCTACCATTCAAGATGACAAGACTCATAGGCCATCACAGCTGGTGGGCGATAGACTGAGAAAACCTGGATACTGAATTAATAACTCCTTGGATCCTTAATCCACATGTACGAGAAGGTGTATATGTGATATTTCAGCTTTTGTGTGTGTGTGTGTGTGTGTGAGAGACTTCCCACACACAGCTCTTACTTGGTCCTGCAGATAGTCATCCACAGCACCTCCGTGCCGAAGGTTTCCCAGCAACATCTCTGCTGCTTCAATTCCAACTCTGTCTGCATTTTTACCTGCGAGAAAAATTAAGTAGGGGACCTGATTTAAATAAAATGCTTCTAACGCGATTGCCTCTTCAGTAAATGAACGTATGTTCAGTGCAGATTTCTATCTTTGGATGGTTTAAAATTATAAAAGGCCTTCATTCACTTTCACCAGGTAGCCAGGGAGAGTTATGAAGTTTTGCTGTGTGATGAAATTTGATATTAGATACTCATAAAGTTATATTTGATTTAGAATGAACTATAACATAACATAACACGTATGGCTATTGTGGCTCCTCCCAAATATGTGCTATAGTAAGAGCCCAATTTAGTGAACCTTGATACAATGAACTTTGCATGCAATGGATCTGAAGCACGTTGACATAATTATACAAATGAAGTATATGGAGGAAATGATATATGTACACACATATACAAACACACACATGCTTCCTCTTCAGAACCAGCCTTAGAGACTCAGCCAGGGCAAGCTCTCTATTTGTAATAAGAGATCTTTTGGACTAGAAGATCCATGTTGCCTTATTGGGAATATTATTTATTTATTAAATTTACATACCACTCAGAGCTGCCTTATCAGGGAGATGGGCAGAATACAAATAAAATAAAATAAAATAATAAAATAAAATAGAAAGAAAAAAGAAAGAAAGAAAGAAAGAAAGAAAGAAAGAAAGAAAGAAAGAAAGAAAGAAAGAAAGAAAGAAAGAAAGAAAGAAAGAAAGAAAGAAAGAAAGAAGGAGGAAGGAAGGAAGAAGGAGGAAGGAAGAAAGGAAGGAAGGAAGGAAGGAAGGAAGGAAGGAAGGGAGGAAGAAAGAAAGAAAGAAAGAAAGAAAGAAAGAAAGAAAGAAAGAAAGAAAGAAAGAAAGAAAGAAAGAAAGAAAGAAAGAAAGAAAGAAAGAAAGAAAGAAAGAAAGAAAGAAAGAAAGAAAGTCATAACGAAGCTGTCATCAGATAAGAACATAGAATGGATATAAGCCGGAGAAAGGAACTGGAGTTGTGATGCTAGGGAAGACACCGCCCTGCTTTTGGTTGGTCACCATAAAGCCAGAGCCTTTTACAAAACGGGTACTGAGGAGGCCAAGTCGCACGAAGCAACGTCCCGGTGCCTAAAGCTCTCACCTCTTTTACCAAGGGACGATCCTGCCAGCAAGCAGCCAGTGGATGTCTCTGCAACAATTCTGAATAAAGTAAAAACTTGTAGAATTATATGAAAACATTGAAGCTTGCCCCTCCTTTTCTCTCCCCCAAAAACAGCTCACAAGAAACCAGTTGGCTTCCTAACGGCAATAAACTGGACTCTCAAATGACAGCCAAACTCACTCACATAATTCCAGATCCTGTTCCAAAGGCCTCATTATCCGGCTCTCTAACAGTCTGAATGTTGACGTAAAGATCCCGAATCTCTTTCCTGATGCATTTCACTGCAACGGAAGCCATATCTCTGGCCACCTAAAGTAACAAAATAAAAGGAATACGCGGAATTCTTCCCAACGCAAGAGCTTCCCATCATATGTGTATTTCACAGGGAAAGAGGGGAAAGGTTGTAATTTTGCAGAAACTTGCAAACAGCGTCTCCTGAAAAGCTGACCTAGAGACTTGTTTGCTTAAAGTAGCTCGCCTGATGATTCCCTGCCGCTTGTGCAGAGTTTTGCACAGCACAACCTGAACCCGTTTCAGGTTGAGGTCTCTACTTGGTGTCTGAATGGCAAGTCTGAATGGCTGAACTCAAGTACGCTGGGGGAAAAAATAAACACGAACGTCTTTAAATCGAATCATACACAGGAATAAGACTACGGCCCTCGGGTTTATTGAGGTTTTTTTGTGAAGAAAAAACAACAACAACTGCAAGATCAATGCAAATTCTGGAGAGGTTCTGAAGACCACATCAAAGACTCTGGATGGTGTCAAGCAGTCTTAGGACCGCTGATAAGACAAACCCTGCTATAGAAAGGAGGTCTCATCTGAAAACCTTCTTTCAGAGCAAATCTGAGCCCTGTGATCAGTTACCTCCGAAACTACAGAGCAGCTTTATAGGTGACCGGGCCTATTTGACTCATTCAGCAGATGGAAGACTGAGGTAAAAACAAAAAAAAAACAAAAAAGATTTTTCTAAAGCTATCAAATAACTTTCTGGACAAGGGTGAGAGTCAGACTCTCAGAAGTTGTTATACACCAGTGTTTTCATATAATATATTTGGCAGAGAGACTCAGGGTTTTTGGGGATTATTTATTCATCTTTTGTAATGACCTATTCGGTGATGCTCTTATAATCAAGTCCTGGGCACATTTAGGAGATAGTCATAATCACCATCTTTCAAAATGCTATATTGTAACAGGTTAGGCCAGTGATGGCGAACCTTTTAGAGACCGAGTGCCCAAAAACTGGCCCCGCCTCCGCTCCATACCCTGCCCCGCCACCGCTCCGCCCCCACCCCGCCTGCCCACAGGGCCACTCACCACCTCCAGGGTCCGCCGCAGATCGCCCAGGCAGCCCAGCAGCGCCATGGCGGCCACGCCCTCTGCCCGCGCCCCACAGCATCAACTGTGCGTGATGAGGTGTGAGGGCAGAGTCTTGTCTACGCTGCCTGGCTGCCATGTCCTTGGCTGCGCTGCTCCGCGTGGGCCACGCTCGGGGGCGACTCTCCTCCAGGGGGGCTGCTGGTGAGGAGAGGGTCGCGGGGGTAGGCAAGGCTGGGGCAATGGCACGTGTGCCCACAGAGAGGGCTCCGAGTGCCGCCTCTGGCACCCGTGCCATAGGTTCGCCACCACTGAGTTAGGCTATCTGTCCATCTTGTCCACTACTGTAAACTTTGACCAGAACCAGTTTTGCCATATCTTTAGGCAAATGTCCTTCTTATTTGCTTTGGTGTCCTGTTGTAACTGAAGATGCCAATTAAAGGACTGGATCTGGGATATTTTTCAGGCAAAGAATGTATTTTACAATGGAGCTAATTATTTTTAGCCTTATGACTGCGTAACACATTTCTTAATATGGCACAAGTGGAGAACTGTAAAATGATCACTCTACTATGTTGCTATTATAACTAAATTGCCCATATTATTTTTCAAGGTAGCATGGCACCTTTCTAAGACATAGTTAGCGTAACAATAGCTTGCTAATAACCAGAGGACTGGTGTATTCCTTCTAGGAAATCATAAGCTATTATTTACAAATTTTAACATGTTAACTAAACCAAACTATTTTATAACTTAAAAGCAGTGTGAATTCAGTCCATCTTTGGATCCAAATCTTACAGGACAAGCCCTTTTCCTCACCTAAATCTATCAGACATACTTACTTTGATTGGCAAAGCCCCAGCTACAAAGGCTCTTCCATGTATCTTGGTCACCGTACCACGGTCAGTTAAAGTGATTGGGTTTAGCTGCTTAACTGGGGACATTCGGACAACCACTTCACCGCCCCCTTTCGGATAGTAGCCCCTGTTGAAATAATAACACACAAGCAGAGCTCAAAATAATGATTTTTTTTGCCATTAAAGATAAACCTTCTCAAACATAAATAGTACTCCTGCCAAAGGCTGATTTAATCTAGTGCTCTATTTCCTATACCAGAGGTCCCCAACCTTTTGGACACCAGGGACCGGTTCCATGGAGAAAGATTTTTCCGCGGACCGGAGAGTGCGTGGTTTTGTGTGCTTCCTGCATCCCATGGATGGGGCTTTGCTTGTTTGTGCGGACCTGTTGCTGGCATGCCGTGGCCCGGTACCGGTCCACAGACCGGGAGTTGAGGACCCCTATCCTACACCACACCCCATTAGAGTATCTTTGATAAGCCTACAAGCATGTTATGAACATCAGGGATCAAGCAAGTAAATATTCTTAGAGGAGACAGCTCAAGAACGGAAGGAGCTATCACCTCACCCTTTACTCCTATGGCACATAATAATAATAATAATAATAATAATAATAATAATAATAATAATAATAATAATAATAATAATAATAATAATAATAATAATAATAATAATAATAATAATAATAATAATAATAATAATATTGGAAGGGACCTTGGAGGTCATCAAGTCCAACCCCCTGCTCAGGCAGGAAACCCTATACCATTTCGGACAAATGGCTGTCCAGTCTCTTCTTAAAAACGTCCAGTGTTGGAGCACTCACCGCCCCTGGAGGCAGGTTGTTCCACTGGTTAATTGTTCTAACTGTCAGGAAGTTTCTCCTTAGTTCTAGGTTGCTTCTCTCCTTGATTAGTTTCCATCCGTTGCTTCTTGTCCTGCCTTCAGGCGCTTTGGAGAATAGCTTGACTCCCTCTTCTTTGTGGCAGCCCCTGAGATATTGGAACACTGCTATCATGTCCCCCCTCGTCCTTCTCTTCATTAAACTAGACATACCCAATTCCAGCAGCCGTTCCTTATATGCTTTAGCCTCCAGTCCCCTAATCATCTTTGTTGCCCTTCTCTGCACTCTTTCTAGGGTCTCAACATCTCTTTTACATCATGGTGACCAAAACTGGATGCAGTATTCCAAGTGTGGCCTTGGAATCTAGTCCTCTGGATCTAAAATCATCTGGCTTTGAGTGATGTGCAAGTTCCAAAAAGAAGATGAAACCAGGACAAAGAAGCAAAGGAGAAAATCAAGAGACAATTCGAGTAACAATTTAATAAATACAGTGTATGTTATTCTCCCTATCATTTAACAACTTGGACAAGTTATGGAAGAGTTCAAGGGAAGCTACTCTCTAGTTTTCAGAGGCTGCACTTACTTCTAATGGCCTCTGACTCAGAAGGCCACTACAGCAGGTCATAAGCAAAAGGAAGGGAGTATCTTTTGTTGCCAAAATGCAGGAGAGTTATTGGAGATGGAAACTTGCAAT
This sequence comes from Azemiops feae, assembly GCA_023970755.1. Taxonomy (NCBI): domain Eukaryota; kingdom Metazoa; phylum Chordata; class Lepidosauria; order Squamata; family Viperidae; genus Azemiops; species Azemiops feae. The sequence goes on along the minus strand of JALGBA010004043.1, from coordinate 1,740,812 downwards.
CACAGAGAGAAGACACAAGTCAACATACAACTGGAACTCACCTCCTTTTTATGTCACAGTCTACAATCAAACCAAACTTTTCAGCTATTGGCTTGAAGACCTGGAGAGTAAACACATTTATTGAAAAACATAGGTACATCCTTTTAATGAACAAAGAACCCTTTAATCGTGTTGCCAGATTGATGTCTGAAGGCCTCACTATTTTATCTGAGTATGGAAAACTGCAATTTCTATGGACAATTCACACATCACATTGGCATCCTTCAGTCTTGAGAGACTATGGTATCGTGCTCTAGAAAAAGGTCCTTAAGCAGCATCTGGTGTGGCTAAAAAGGCCAATTCGAGAGTGGCAGTCCCTTCCACACTGAGGGCAGATACAATCTGTCCCCTGTCCAGCCCCCAGATTTTGCTGGTCCCGGGACTGCAATGGACAATAGTTTGCTATCAAAAGCTAGAACTTCTTCATGTTTTAAGGACAAACTATAATCTGTGCAAATCACTTCTATTCTAATCTGCCACAAATTAGTAGAATCTCACAGATACTCCCTTGGACATAAAAGAAAAGGAACGGGTCAAGTGTTTTCAAGCTCATGTTGACTATCATTTTATGTGACATGAGGCAATGTAGCAGATATCCCAGAGAAAGAAGGAGGGATAATGTGCCATTTTATTTCTTTTCAGGCAGACAAAATCATTCTCATTCTCTTTTTTCCAACAGAAGAGAATATTTGTAGGTCAGGATTGAACTTTGTAATCCTTGATGCTCTCCGATTAGTTGTTGTTTGGTTTCTTGCAGACGGTTCATCACCAAACTAGGTAATATCATCAGTGCTAATGATGATTACTGAATTTGTATTATCATGATGATATTACCTAGTTTGGTAATGAAATGTTGGCAAAAAAACCCCACCAAACTCAAAGAGCACTAAGGACCTCACAGCCTCTGTGTTTTTCACTTGAGACACAGCTTGGACTAAAAAATATCTAATCAATAAAAATAAAACAACCGATTATAGTTGAATCACCCTCTTTGCAAGGTGGGCAGAATGTGCCATACGATCCACACCATCCTATTATTTTCAGTATAAATAAAAATATTTAGTATCCAACTGAGTAATTACCAGAAGCAAACAAAATTCGGAAATAACCATTCACTTGATTGTGACAAGTATGAATCAAGTTTCCAAATGAATAGACAGGGAGGCATTTATTACAACCTGAATAAATTGATTCAAGGCAGTTTTAACTTGCTTTAACATTGTTCTAAAGAACTTTTATCACTGCTTCGCCAGATGTGTTGCGCAAGCTTTAAAAAGTTAACATCGCGGCGCATCAGCATATAAAAAAAGGGGTGAGTCTTGGCTCATGAGCCTCCTGAGTGTTTGGAACCTCCTGTGCTTGACTGTAGCCCACTTAATTGATCACATCAGCTTTTAAAAGCTTTTTTTCTTTTCTTTTCTGCCATCTACTTTCAGGTAGATGCGTGATTAAAAATGCTTGAGGACCAGCAAATATAGTGAATACATTCCCAGTGTCTGCACTGATAAAACTAATCGGACAGGTCGACTGTGAAAACAACCCCAAATGAAGGCTAATTGGGTCTGCAAGATCAAAGGCCCAACTTTCAGCACATGAACTTTCCATTTACCATCAATGTATAGTCAATCTGAGGAGCCATCTCTGCATTGGTGCCGCCTTTCAAACGGAGTTCAGAAGGAGAGGCCGCAAAAAGGACACAGGGCATGGCTACTTGCATTAGCAAGCAAACACTCCTATGATTAAAAAAAATATGCATAGACAAAATTAGATTTATGTTCTCATTCGGTTCCCAGCAAGGAGTGGGACTCAAATGCCTAAATATCACCTTCAACGCTATGATTTTGTTGCTACTTTTACACTCTCCCTTCTTGAGCTGTCTAGGGCAGTGGTGGCAAACCTATGGCACGGGTGCCAGAGGTGGCACTCAGAGCCCTCTCTGTAGGCACGCGCGCCGTCGCTCCAGTCCTAGGCCTTCAGCTGGGTTTTATAAAACCTTTTCGCTTTAGGCCTCCGCTGCCGTGTGCAAAAAAAAAAAAAGGTTCAATCAGTCAATTTCAACTTCTCGCAGGAAAAAGAAAGATCTTTCAAAGTTGGAATTGATTGATTGAACCTTTTAGTCCCACCCAGTCTGCTGTTACCACCGCAGCCACGCCCAGCCAATGGGCCACGCCCAGCCAATGGGCCACACCCACCCAGCACTTGACGATGCATAAGTGAGTTTTGGGTTGCAGTTTGGGCATTCAGTCTCTAAAAGATTCGCCATCACTGGTCTAGGGGAAAGACATCTATGGTTTTCTTTCTCACCCACCTTCCATTTTACTCTCACTATGCTTTAGAGCAGTAGTTCTTAAACTTTTTTTTCTCTCTCCACTTTTAAAAATTATGGAGGACCCAAAAGAACTTTTGTTCTTAAAATATTACATTTACCAATATTCACTGCATTAAAAATTAAAATTGCTGCATTTGTTGCCACTACTGCTTCTCATTAACTGATGAGATTTTAATATTATATTTCAACAAAGGCTTGGCAAATAATTTTGACCCCTGAGAGTGTCTTACAGGACCCCAAAGGTCCTAAGTCCACACTTTAAGAAACACTAATTTAGAGGAAAAGCAATTGGCTCCAAGTCACTCAGTCAGCTTCATAGCTAAACAGGATTGGAACTAAGCCATTCCACTGTTAATTCAACAACTGGTTAATCTCAACTTTGAAATTCTGAGTCATTCTGCACTTGTAATTTGGTGTCAGGATTTTGCAATTGCAGAAACTGGACTTCAATCAAAAGGCTCCAGGATCCACAAAAGGGAAAAATCCATAGAAGAGAAAAATGCTCTTTACAAAAGAATTATTCTTAGAAAACAGCAGAAAAATCTAGCCCCCCCCCCAAAATCAGGACATACAGTAATAAAATATCAGTGTATATGTGTGTGTATGTATGTGTACCTTTTCTTTCATATTGCAGCAAGACCTTTGTTAGTTTGGTGTTTTTTAGGTGCATTGGACTACAATTCCCATATCATACTTAGCCATCCCTTTACTGACTGTTGATGGTAGGATTGTATGAAATACACTTGGAAAGACACAATTCTATAGCTTTAATGTATAAGATCTCTTCAAAACTGAGTGCTAATTAATACCGTACAAATGCAAAAAAAACCAATACCCTGCTGTTTTAGTGTCTGCTATGTGAGTTCCACCCTTGATCTTCCCAGGTGTGAAAGTGATCTCTATTGACCCGATGTCTCCACCTTCCATCTGTCCATCACATAGATCACGAACCATTTGCAATCCAGACAGGTGCTGAGGCCTTCAAGTCAAGTACACTGAATTAGAACCTAAAGAGAGCCTGGGCATGCATACATAATACAAAGGATGCTCAGCTTAAGGTGATGTCTTCCTCCATCACAGGTTAATTAGCCCCTTCTCCCTACTTGTCCAGGAAAAATAGCAGTAATCCCTCGACAAGCAACTGGCAATTATTCTCAATTACTGCATCCCTTGTTTAGAAAGAATATTTCTCCAAGATTGAGAAAGGGGTGCCTTTTACCTAATTTCACAAGGCCTTCAGTTTTAAAATCCTTCTCTAGGCAATCAATTCAGATTTCTGACATGTGTCATATATATTCCTTTGATAGCAATAGGTTAAACAAAGAGACAGTCAAAAGGATGTCAAAATGAGAAAGGGAGGGCGATGATAGAGATACATGGTTCTACTTACTTTTGGTTCTGACTCCACCCACCATTTGTTTCAGCCCCACCCACCATGTGGGATGTACCTCCCAGTCAGTTAGGACAAAGGTCCCCAACCTTTTGGGCACCAGGGACCGGTTACGTGGAGAGAGGGTTTTTTGCGGACCAGAGGGGGCGTGGTTTTGTATGCTGACTGCATCCCGCGGATGGGGCTTTGTTTGTTTGTGCAGCCCAGTTGCTGGCTTGCCGCGGCCCGGTACTGATCCACGGACCGGGGGTTGGGGACCCGAGTTAGGAAATATGGTGCTATGAGAACTAAAATTAGTCTGATTCACTATAGTATAGCGCCATATGACCAGGTAGCAACTTCCAGGACAAAAGTATCACAGGAATTCTGTCTCCCAGGTCTTTGAGCTTGAAAGAGAAAGGAAGGCCAATGGCAGGCCAAAATTATTCCAAATGGATTTTTCCTGGCCCATTATCAACAAGGATAGAACCATCAATTGCACAGAAGTTTAAGTCGTTTGATATAAGAATAGTGATATGATAGGTTTATATTTTTGTTAATCATTATATTTATTCATTACATATATTTTAACTGCTATTGGATTGCCACTTAAGAGCCAGTTTTATGATGGAAACAGCACACAAGCCTGAGAAATAAAAAAATAATTTATGATTGTTGAAATGGCTTATAAGCTACTTTGATGGAATATGTGCTCTAAAAGGCAAAATATAAATAATAGTAAAAATAAAACAACATAATATGTGTGTAGAACCACATAATACAACATAATATAATTAAATGCCACACTGCCATAATAATAGGACTTAAGCAAGCTGCTACACTTTTATTTATCCATAAATATATCTAGATGAAAACAGATGAAAAAAGTTTTATAGCCATATAAGGATTAGCCCCTTTGTCCTATTTCAGATCATCACTATTATATGCATAATAAGAAAAGATGCCCAAATGCCTGTTCAAAATTAACTGAGGGAGCTTGTTAATTCTCTTTTCTACTACTCAGTCTAGACACTTTGCTTTGGATGTTAGGTTAGATCCTTCCATGAATCTGTCTTATAATATAGAAAGCAAATTCTGTTGTTCTACTTGCATAAGAATTAAAACTATCAGAAATCAGCAATCTGGGAAATGTATCAAGAAGTTTCTAAGGGGGATTTTGAACTATGATAAAGAAAAGAGTAAATCAGAAAGTAAACATTTATACAGGAGAGTACCTAGTGGGAATTTATTTGGAAGAGGAGATGGTAAATGGATTTTATTTTAAAGTATGTCCAATACTTTATGCCACCTGTCCTGTGAGCATGAACATTCAGCATAAAATACTCAACAGCCATATATCCCTGGTAACAAAATTCATAGGATTTATTGGAATGCTAACTATGTACCGATCTATTTCGAACCTGATCCAGAATGTTTATTAGCAGATTCTGACACATAGATTAGAGAAGAGTCAATACCGAACACTCCAATATTAAATAAACTTTCCATATACAGTAAAGGATTGATTGAGATCCAGCCCCCGTTGCATTTTGAAGTATGAGAGAACAGGGAAAGCAAACCCGTGGGTCTCCAAATGCTGTTAAACCACAACTCCTAATATACCTGACTATTGGTCATGCTTGGAGGAGGCTTGAAATTTTAGTTTAGTAGTCTTTGAGATTCACATGCTTTCCCTCATAGTCTGTGAAAAATACAGCTTTGAAACAAAATGAGAACTAAGCCTAAGAAAATAGCTTAAACCAGTCTAGCATTCCAACACCAACAACTTGAGAATTGTTGTGCTAACAGATGGCAGCATCTGGCTGATGTTTCTGACTTTGGAAGCTAAACAGGCTTGGACCTGGTTACTATTTGGGTCACCAGGCTGTAGGCTAGACAAGGATGTCAAAGGCAATGCCAAACCATCCACTTTCTTAAGGGAGTCTTTATCCTTGATAACCATCAGCAAATGGGTACTCCTTTGTAGCCACCATAAAACGTAAAAGGGTTTTGCAGATTAGTAATTTTTCTGAACTTCTTCACAAACCTGGCATAAACATGAGCTACAATGACTTGATAGCAGATTTTTTCCCCCTAAGATTAGCTCAAAATTCGCTTTCCCAAAAGTTCACCAGGATTTACCTCAGACCAGGCTGACTCCTGCCAGCTCGGATATTTTTCACCTGCAAAGGTTTATTGAGCAAGCAACTCAGAGCTGTAGAAACCCTCAAGATCTGGCCACCCTGCAACGAAAGCAGATCCGTCATAAAATTGGAGCTGTTGTGAAAGATTGAAAAGCCTATACCCAGGGTCTGTGCCAAGTTCACAAGTCTGTAATGCCCATTTTCAAACAAGGATGGGGGGGTGGAGTGTTAGGGGCTGGTAAGTACAGATGTCATAATACACTTAGGCAGGCAAGCCACTAAGATTGGAATTCTTAATTTATTCAATGGGAGGCATGCATAAGCTATTCCTGGAGATACCCACTGGGAAAGGAGAAATCCAAAGATTAATATTGTATTTCTTTTTTCAAAGTTAAGAAGATCCACGGCAGAATGGATCTTCGGGGGAGGGGGGTTAACCAAGTCTCAGTTTCGGGGAAGAAGATACGGGAGTTAACTTCTTCCTGCCAGAAATTAGAAGAATCGCGCCCTTCTTGCTCGCTCTCCGACACCAACCGAACTACTCATTCATTCGTTCGTTCATTCATTTCTTGAGAACGTTCGGTTGCGCCCCCGTCCCGATCCAGAGCCACGGGATCTGGCTGCCCAAGATTCTCTTTTCCGCTAACTCACCCCTTCCATAACGCTGCCATCTATCTCCACTCGGCCTTCGTCGCTCATGGTGGGCCGCCGCTGAGAGGCCGCGTCCTGCGTCCTGTAAGTGAAGAGGCCTCTCCAAAAGATCAACCTCCTCGCTCGCAGGAGCAGAAATGGCGAGGGACCGGAACCCGACCCAAGACAAGCACGGAGAGCGAGAAATCCAGCCACGGCCGCAGCAACGCCACCTCCGCCGGTTTTCAGCCTCTACTGAGAAAGCGGGCGGGGAGCAGGCGCAGAACAGGCCGGACTCCGCTGCTTCTTCTGCGGCGCTCGGGAACTCGCTTACTCCAGCGGCTTAGAAAATAGAGAGCTTCGGCTGCCAAGTTATTTCCATATTCAACTTTTGGGAAATCTTTTCCAGGAAGGCTGTTATTTTTTTCTTCCTAAATGCATTTAAATTTCTCTTCAACCACAGCTCGACTGAATCATTACGCATAGTTATTGCTTGTCAATCCCCAATGAATAAACACAGTTGGTAGGACTGCACAAATCAGAAAAAGATATTGGACGGGAGAAAATTGTAGCAGACCACGATAGATAGATAGATAAGATAGATAGATAGATAGATAGATAGATAGATAGATAGATAGATAGATAGATAGATAGATAGATAGATAGATAGATAGATAGATAGATAGATAGATAGATAGATAGATAGATAGATATAGATAGATTTGATTGATTGATTGATTGATTCTGCCTCTAGGATACGGACTATGCAGGTTGCCTAAGAAACCTGTATGGCCTGAAAGCTTGCATCCGTTTTATCCATTTTACAGGTGAGATATATTCATACACATTCAGAGAAAAAGACAGCGTATGTATGTACATACATTCTATGTATGTACATACATAGAAACAGATACCAGGCAACTTCACGGGTAGTAGGGTGATGTCCCGCCATGTGAAACATTATTTCCCAACCAGGTGAAGTTGGACCCATCCCTGTTAATTTTAAGTCCCTCAAAACTTGGTTATATCATCAGGCTTGGGGATCTCAAGAGAATGATGAGCTAATGAGATGACTCCGTTGACTGTAAACTCTGATGTTCTCTTCTTGTTTTTGATGGTCGATTGTTTCATAAAGCAAATCATTCATTTTACCAAAGAAAGCAGCTTTTCACGTTCTAATTGGCTAGCGGGAGGAAAAGGTACGATCCGATTGGCTGATAAAGGGGAGGAGTGGGAAAGGCGTGGGAAACTCTCCTTCCGGAGTAAGATGGCGGCAACGATTGCATTGAGGAGCAGCTGCAGAGCAGTCCGGCGTTTGGTAAGTAGTAGTAAGCGGTGGGAGAGCTGAAAAATGTGAGAAGGGAGAACAAGTAGATGCTTCGTAGGTCCTGCTTGTTTCCATTTTTCTCTAGAGAAAACAAAACTGAAAGTATCTACTTGATCCTCTGCCTATTTAGCAAATGCAGTAAATTGTTGGCTCTGTTCTTTTCGAATTTGAGATGAATTTTTGGATATTTATTAAGAATTAGCCACCCAGTCAGCATAATGAAAGGACTGCAAGTCATCCACGGTTTGTGGCCTCTTTGCCATATTCATCCTTTCAGAAATAAGCTTCAGTGCGGTGCATAAATATAAGCATCTTTGTGATTTGATATTCAATCTTGCTAATTTCTATGGTTTCGATGCTACCAAATCCGTAAAAACATTTCTATATTCTATCTTATTCATGCAGTTTTTTAAAGTTATAAAGTTTTAATTCATGGCTGAAATGTTTTCCAACAGCTGTTTGCCTGGAATGATGCGGACTTTCCCCCCATATCACAGATGTGTTGATTTAAGACACTTTCTCAGAGTTTTTGAAGCAGTTCAGAAGCAGCCCTGGGTCTGTGCAGTTCCCAGTGTTAGCATTTTTGAGAGCTAAGGAATCTTTTTTGTTTTTGAAACTAAAGCAAAGCTGGTTTTCTTTTGGCAATATGCAGTTGTACTGAGCTTTAAGAAATCTTGTTCTGGCAGTGGTGAAAAACTCACCTTGGCCCCATTTTCTGATCATAACTCACCAGGTTGTTAATGCACAGATCTTTCAGGGATAAAGCTGACTTTGAAACTCCCTATAAGCAATTGCTCAGGGTTTTTATTTATGGTTTGAGCAATAAATCACACATCAGGTGGGAGTAACTTGGGAGAAGACTGATATCTCCAGACTGACATCTCTATGTGTATTCTCAGAATGTTTAGATTCATGGAAGAACAGACCACAGTTGATCATTTTTGAGCTGCTTTTGATGGACTAAACTGTGGTAACAAAATGTTGGAAAGCTCTCCAGTTCCCCATGGTTGTTCTAGATCGGGGTTTTCAGACCTTTTCAGGCTGCATAACCTATGTTCCAGATTTCTTTTTGCAGAAAATATATTCTGCTGGCTGTTTTTTGTGTGTGTGATCTAAAAACTGAGTGTTTCTAGTTCAAATGTAAGAACATAGGATTACCTAAAATAGCTTTAGCTATGGCTGAGTTTCTCAGCTTTACGGTATCAGTTGTCTGCTTCTACCTTTCAGAAGTCTCCTTATAAAATTGGACAACCTGTGACCTGTTAGGTCCTCCTTTCAGCAATATTTCCTTACCTAAACATTCAGAGAAACAGAATGATCACAGTTGGGCAAAAATAGCGCGAGTGCGACTTCCAATTTCCTGCGTCCTTCCCCATTGTTGTTGCTTGTGGAAAGCTGGCAGGGAATGTCGGAAATCCCTTCTCCTCAGATGAACTGCCTGCCATTTTGTAGAGGGGAGGGGAAATAAAGGTAACCATGGATCATGAATAAAACTGTACCCCCACTCCCCAGCCTGGCATGTCCCTAAAGATCACCTCCATCCAGGAAGAGAGCTCTCCATTGGCCTCTGGCATCCTGCTCCCAGCCAGCCCCACCTTGCAAACAGGCATCACTCCCTCATCCTTTTCTCACCACTCACTACTGTTAAGAGATATAAAATTTTAGCTTCTGTGCCAAAGCAGTTAATTACTGCTTGCCTGTTGAGCTTTACTATCGGCCGATTGGGTGCAGGGGAATGAGGGGGACAACCCTGTTCTTGCCTTGTGCCATGCAACCTAACAGGTTTCTGGGAAATGTAGTTGGAAGACACAGTCTTTTGAAGCAGCTTCAACATTCCAAAATTTCATTCCCACTGGAGTCATGAGAGCTGGCATTCTGTAAGTTAGCCTGTTTGAGTTATTTTGGTTCAATAATTGTTTTGCCCTATTTATAGTTACAAACAGACACAAGATTTTTAGTATATCTATATTTTTAGTATATAGATGCGGTTTGAGCACTATAATGGCTTACAGATCTGAAAAGGATCCAAGGGCTGGTAGTCCTTTTGTGTTAATAAATGCAAGTTATGCAGTTGTGATTACTTGCTATATTATATCTTGGATTGCTAAATGCACAATCTTGGATTATTAGTTCTCCACCTTTGAAGGAAGTATGTTCTTGATAATAACTTCCATCCTTGTGTGACATCTTTTCAGGGTTCCTTTTTATATATAATTGTGGATTTCTTTATTCCAATTTTGACTTTCAGATTTGCTTTTCACTAGATGTAGATTGCCTGCCAAAATGACATTGAAGTTCTTCTAGTCACCCTAGCTGACTACAGTAATCTTTTTAGGTAAAAGGTAACCTTAAGCTTCGTATCAGAACGTTAGTTGTATAGCAGAACATTCAATAAACAGGTTTAAAGAGGCTTACAGAGCAGACATTAGAGGTCATATCTAACCAGAATCATCATAAAATTATCCTACTAGGATACTTTATCATCTGATTTGGAAAGATAGCACTATTTATTTTGAGCACTAAATTTATCAGAAGCTTCTGTTTCACTTCCCATATAACATGTTATCAGTTTAAATTTTGTTCTGTTTTAAATCAACAAGAGGGATACTTCTCTCTCCCTTCCTAGCTCACTTTTTCACATTCTTTTAGTAATATGAACTCTTCCTAAGAATTACTTAATTGACAATTACTTATTCTTTGGTATCATCCATAAATTCAGGTACTCTGGCATATGGAACTCAGATAAATCCTATATTCAGCAAGAGATAAATCCTTCTATAGTCAGGAAGAAAAAGAAACAAACTCATTTTTTATCTTCTTTGCATAAACCAAAATGATGTTTAAAATATGTGAAATTGTGATAATAAACATTTGATACCCTAAAAGTTGGGAGCGGTTTAGATGAGGTTTCAAAGCAACATCCAATCTAAACAGTCTTCAGTACCAGACACTGAATCAAAGCTGCGTATTGGGGCCCTCCTCTGGAATGGAAGATTGGAAACAGCGATGGAAGCTGCCCCCAACACTGGGTTCCCCAGGTCTCAAATAGGTGATGATCCAGCTTCTCACCTCTTTGAGACCTGGCGGAACCCTCTCCTCTGTCATTCATTCATCCAGTCCTCATCATCTGGATCCAATTACATGTCTCCTGGAAGGCCTTAACCGACCAAGAAGAACATGACTGTAATATAGGGGTGGTCCCACTTAGAGCCTGAAGAACTCTGTCCACTTCCTTGGGGCTGATAGGCTCAAATTCTTCTCAGATAAAAGGAATATTTAAGCTACTAAATGCACTAAACCAGAGGTCCCCAACCTTTTGGGCACCAGGGACCGGTTCTGTGGAGAGAGGCTTTTCTGCAGACCAGAGGGTGCGTGGTTTTGTGTGCTGCCTGCATCCTACAGATGGGGCTTTGCTTGTTTGTGTGGACCGGTTGCTGGCATGCCGCGGCCCGGTACCGGTCCACGGACCAGGGGTTGGGGACCCCTGCACTAAACTGTCTGCAGTTACAAACTGCTTTTTCTTTTACCGATTCTTATTTTAAAAAATAAAGACTTACATTTTTCTCAGTTCCCAAGAACTTTGTGTAGGTTTTTTGGCAACGGTGTCTTTCCATCCTTTTTGTAGGCTTTCTTTTCAAATCTCTCCCAATGAAATTTAAAACCTTTCCGTTTTCTTAGGGTTTTTAAAGTAGTGACATTTTTCAAGTTCAGCCAAGATTACCTAGCGTTCTACCAGCGTTTGATATTATCTACTTACATAAATGAAGTTTATTTGTAATACAGCTGATAACTGATGAATTTGAGAAATCACTTTATAAAAGTCTGTAATAATTACACTGAGTTCCACAATGAAATAGGACTTATGTAAGGTGCCAGAACAACTAATCTCAACCAAAGGATTAGCAGTAAACATAATTTTGATGTATAACTGTACATATGTACAAATATATATTGATTCCTTCTATTTGTAAATTTAAATCTTCACATGCTATAGTCTGGCTATGGATTGCATAAAATATTTATGCAGTAGTTATCTTCATAAATGTTATGTATGGTATCCTGGTGTTACTTTTAAAATGGAAATATACAGAACAGTGAAACAATAAAAAGCTTGTTCAAAAATAGCTTATTTGTTTAATAAAACATTGCTTGTTTTTAAAAATTGTCTTTTTCTATTCATATAGTATTATCTTATATTATTGTCTGTGATATTGTGAGCCATCCAGAGTAGTTGTGGGGTCAGGCAGCACCTAAATAAAATACATTGAATGAAATTAATTCCAAGAAGCTTTCCTTATCCAAACCAGAATGCCCTCAAGAATACTTATTATTCTGAGAGCATTTAGGGGATGGTCGATCAAAGCTTATTGAATCTACTTATTTATAAAATGGCATATAGAACTAGTGCAGAACGACATTCAGGAGAAGGTTTTCGCTAGGGAAGTTGTATCCTTGGTCTGCCTAGCTTCACTTCCCCAAATGCTCTTGTCACCTTAACTTTATCTGGAGAGTAGTCACATTTTCAAACCAAACAATGGATTACAGCCCCTCCCTCCTTTTTTATTGTATAACAATAATTGTGTAGCCTAGCTCAGTGATTTTCGACCTGTAGTCCACAGACTCCTGGGGGGGGGGGGAGGAACACAATGTCGTCACAGGGGGTCTGTGAAGGCTTGAAGAAATGTTATGATTTAAATATTGAGTTAAGTCTTGATGATCCAAGGTATTTAAAAGGGGTCCGTGAGAAGAAAAGGTTGAGAACCACTGGTCTGGACACATTCAATAAAATAAAAATAAAATAGCTGCCAGAGGCTTTTGCTTTGTAGCTTACAACTTTCCTTTTTTAAAAAAATAAATAAAAGCAATTTCAAGAATTAAAGTTGGTTGGGGCAAGGAGCCTTCCAGGTATCAAAAGAAGCATTTACTGCCATAAGGAACCTGGAGGTACTGCATCTCCAATCCTTAAGCTGTATCTCACTAGATATGCATCCCCTTAAACACATTAAGTGAAGGTTCATAAAGAATAGCTGCCATGTTGAATACATTGGGATTTCTTTAATAGAATGAATGAAACAAAGAGATTTTAAATTGACCTTGGTGTCTGCTAATCTTGCTGTGTGAAATGTGGGTGGCGTTAATAGCTCTGATGAACTTAAGATTGCAAGGTTGCTGTCCTTTCAGCACTGGAGCACTATCTGTAAATACATCCTAAGATGGAACAGTTTTGAAGAACAGGAAATTATCTTTGCCTCTTCAAGATGCTGTACTTTGTGTGTAGAGCGACGGAATAGGGTAGTAGGCTCATATAATTCTTGTGAAATGTACGCCATTTGAAAAATTAAAAGTTGTATACTGTGGCCGCCCTTTTTTTTCTTTGATTATGAAACACAAAAAGACTAAGAAAAATAATTTCTTTTAACTTCTTGGAAGCCCTTGATATGGTATTAACTCCCTTTCTCTCAAAGAGAATGGTCATTAATTTTGAGAGAGATTAAAAAAAGATGCTTCTGCTAATTTGGGTCTCAATTTAAAAAAAAACTTTCCTTGCAAATTAAAAAGAATATGTGGAGAATTCAAAAATACTTCATGTTCTTACCTTTTTCATTTTTTTTCCCCTTGACCAGCTCTGTGTTCACCAGATAAGACTACATAGTAACTTTTGTTTGCTAAAGCAAAAATACATTTCTAAGTTTGAGAAGACTTTATGGAGGTATCAACATCAGCATCAATTATTTAGAACAACTGCTGGTAAGATTCCTTCATGTTCAAATTGGTTTTTTTTTTTTCTTACATGTCATTTGTTTTGTAAATACAGAGAAAGCAAGGCAAAGAATGAAAGATTCAGGCGTTTGTAATGTGCATGTTTTCCAAGTGTGCAGCTTTCAAATACAGCAGTACAATCTACTATTCTGGAGATATAAGGACAATTATTTAAAAATAAACCTTTTAATTGATCACACAGTTCATCATGTGCGCAACACCTAAGCCATTAGTAATAGTTTTCTATTCCTATACAGCAGGCATGTCAAACTCGCAACGTCAAGTGACGTCGCGCAACGTATCGTGACTTTTTCCCCATTGCTGGCAATCGGGTGGGTGCGGTTTCGGTGTGACGCATCCGGAGCGCGGGCCAGCAGTTTGACATGCCTGCTATACAGTATAGAAGTTGGAGAGTTCAGAGAGCATGAGCTATTATTCTCTGATTTGAAGTAAAACAAACTACTGAATTGAGGACTCTGGCTTCTTTCATGCAAAAGGATATAAAAATCACCCAAGCCCATGTTCATTAGCTCAGTTTATAAAACTAACATATAAATGAATATAGCCCTGTCTTCATTGGGGTAAAGACTTAGATAATTTGTTAAAGGAATGTCACATTTAACAAGAGACCATTTAAACGCTATAGGTTCTGCTTTTGAAGTACAGGAAAAGTAGTCCAGTATGTATTTGCAGAGATAGCTTCACTTTCAGTAATTATCATCCAGCCAATTTTTTGCTTAAAATGCCGATTAATTGATTGATTATATGCATCAAGGTGGTTTCAACTCTTAGTGACCATATAGATAGATTTTCTTCCTGATTATCTGTCCCTAACCTGGTCTCTTCCAACGGTGCCCCTATCACTACTATAGCTAAGTCCATTCATCTTGCTGCTGGTTGTTCTCTTCTTCTTTTTTCCTTCCACCTTTCCCAGTATTAGAGCCTTCTCCAGAGAGCTGGATCTTCACATAATGTGTCAGAAGAAAGATACAAAGATTGCAAACTCTATTTTTATGACAGTGCTGGGTCAACAAACCAAGAACATTTACCCATAAGACACATGTTGCTTTTACCAATCCTTTGTCTACAGGTAGCCTAAATATTAACATTTCCTGATTTTCGAAGTTCACCCTGCATTTTGTTCACATCTGCTGGCTAGTTAGCTTCAGCCGCAGGATTTCAAAAGTACAAAATCCACGCAGGCATCGAACCTTTGCATCTGTTGGCACATTGTAATTTTCCCCAAGGCCCTTCTGCATTTTAGTTTTTAAGGATTCTGATTTGTCTGCCTGTATATTGAATTACTCCATCTCTTCCAAATGTTATTTAGTATTGCTTCTTAGTTGTTTTTCACTGCTTAACATTTTCTCCTTTGTCTTCAAGTTTCACACGGCCAGATAGTTCAGTTCAAGCTCTCTGATATTGGAGAAGGGATCACAGAAGTGACAGTGAAAGAGTGGTAAGTTTAAATTGTGTGTTTCCTTGGACCAATTCCCTGACTAAAAAAGCTTGCTTTTTGGAAAAACGGGATAGGGGAAGAAAAGGAAAAAGAAAAGAAGCTTTTAATTCCAAGAAGGTTATAGAGATAACGTTCTGTTATTAGTCATTATTTTATATTTGGAGCAATCAAGAACTAGGCCTCATTTTTCTGACTCAAGGGCTGATGTGTGAAGGAATGTCGTCATATTTCTCAGAGAGTTCATTTCTATGCCTTAACATCTCTGTTGAATTTATTCTGTTTATAAATTGCTTACTCTCTTGTTTATCATTAAAAACAAGATTGCTTAAGATTCTAGGCAACTGAATAGGAACACTTTCTCACACATTTGGGCTTAGTAAGTCTGGAATGCTTTATATTAACCCAATATCTGTGGAAGTAAATGTTGATGCTTGATCACTGTCAGTTTGCTCAAACTAAAGAAAGATAGTGGATAGACACAACCACTCCCGTGTTCAAAGCCTTTGATCACACTAGGTTGTTAAAAAGTCCAACTTTCAAGAACCACTTTGCAGGTCTACAGTAACAACATTTTCCATATTTTTCCTTGTTTTTGCATACACACCACTCTTATTGAAGTTGCCCTCAAGTTGACTTCTGGATGCCAAGTTAATAGCAATAGCACTTAGACTTATATACCGGCCCATAGTGTTTTACAGCACTCTCTGAGCAATTTACAATGTCGGCATATTGTTCCCAACAATCTGAGACCTCCTTTTAACAACCTTGGAAGGATGGAAGGCTGAGTCAACCTTGAGCCCATCAGGATTGAATTCCAGACTGTGGACAGAGCTAGCCTGCAATACTGCATTCTAACCACTGCACCACTAGGGCTCATGCAGTTTTTTTTGACAGCCATAAGGAAGTGGTAGGTTGTTGACTTCTTCTTAGATGCTGCTGTAGCCTTGAGCCAGGCACTTGCTTGTGGTCTCCCGTCCCTGTACCAGATGAACCTGATTACCTGCCAGAACAGGATGGCTACCTGCTGAGATCTTATGAAAGCTATTTTTGGAGATCAGCTTTACCCTTGTGTATTTCTTGTGACTTTTTTTCCTTTTTTCAGGTATGTAAAAGAAGGTGATGTTGTGTCACAGTTTGATAGCATCTGTGAAGTACAAAGTGATAAAGCCTCGGTCACAATCACCAGCCGTTACGATGGCATCATTAGAAAACTCCATTATGAGTTGGATGAAATTGCCCGTGTGGGGAAACCCCTGGTGGATATAGAAACAGCTACTTTAAAAGGTAACGTTTGTTTCTTTTCATCGCTGAATCAGAATGTCACCATGTAACCAACAGCATTGAATATTGATTTGTAATTATTTGGTGTCTATATTTGCAATGTACTTTAAGCCATATGTTTATGTGAAGATGGGAATGCACATGTGTAAAAAAAATATGAGACCTTAAAAAAAAACTATAAAAACTGATGGCGAACCTTTTAGAGACCGAGTGCCCAAAACCCGCCCACCCGTGCTCTGCCCCCCACCTGCTCCGCCCCCGCCCACCCGCAGGGCCACCCACCGCCTCCACGGCCTGTTGCAGCAGATCACCCAGGCAGCCCTGCAGCACCATGGCAGCCATGCCCTCCGCCCGTGCCCGCAGCATCATCTGCGCGCGACGGGGCGCGAGGGCAGAGTCTTGTCCGTGCTGCCTGGCTGCCATGTCCTTGGCTGCGCTGCTCCATGCCTGGGGGCAACTGTCCTCCGGGGGGGCTGCTGGTGAGGGGGCCGCGAGGGGAGGCAGGGCTGGGGCGACGGCGCACGTGCCCATAGTGAGGGCTCTGAGTGCAGCCTCTGGCACGCGTGCCATAAGTTCGCCACCACTGCTCTAGAGAGTTTCTTCTAGGCGATTTCAATTTATGTAACTTCTGGAAAAATACCAAAATGAAGCCTGATAAGAAGTCACAACAACAGAGGGCTCTGAAGACATGAAATGGTTATCAGAACAGAAGTGTAGATGATGTGCTGCTACTCAAGTAAAAGAATACTAGAAGGCATCAAAATAGTTCCAAGCAGGGAGTGGCTAATCCTTGTCAGAAATGTTAACAATCAGTGGAACTGTAGTTCTTCAGAGCCATCATATAGAATACGAATAGCATATCTTATACTAGTATTTTGATCAAATGAGATAGGGCCTTCCTTTTTCTTCATACAGCTGAGTCCTTAGTCTCTTTCCTTACTTGTTTTTGAGAAGTGTGCCAAAGCTCCTGCTTTCTTACATTACTATAACAATTTAATGTGGCCTGTTGAAACCACACAGTTGTTAAAGTTAGTAATACCGTTATTAAGGGAATCTGGCTTCCCCATTGATTTTGCTTGTGAGAAGGTCACAAAAGGTTAGGGTGACCCCAGGACACTGCAACCGTCATAAATATGAACCAGTTGCCAAGCATCCGAATTTTGATCATATGACCAAGGGGATGCTGCAACAGTTGTAAGTGTGAAAAAGGGTCATAAGTCACTTTTTTTCGGTGCTGCTGTAACTTCAAACGGGCTACTAAATGAATAGTTGTAAGTCAAGGACTACTTGTACTTAATATTCTTTACTCTTCCCATTTTCCCTAGAACAACAATCCTGTGAGGTGAGTTGGGCTGAGAGGGAGTGACTGGCCCAAAGTTACCCAATTAGCTTTCATGCCTAAAGTGGGACTAGAACCCATGGTCTTCTGGCACCTTTATCACTATACAAAACTGGTTCCACTTCACTTAATTCACATTCTTTATTTTGGGTCCATTCTGCAGCTGTAACTCCTGAGGAAGACGTGGTGGAAACACCTGCTATATCACGTGAAGAACAGATCCACCAGCAAATCAAAGGCCATAAGACTTTAGTAACTCCTGCAGTTCGCCGCCTTGCTATGGAAAACAATGTATGTGTTTTTATTACCGAAAAGAGGGATTCTTGCAGTTGATGTGTCATATGTATTGTAAACATATAGCACGTATACATTTGCCTACGTGCCAAAATCATCACTGATCGGAGAAACTAATTATAAACTTTTAAGATTTGGCATCTACTTTATAAATGAAAGAGATATGTTATGCTCCATAAGTGATCCGGTAATATGCTTGCCTCTTTAAAAGCCCTGGTCTACTGGATGTTAAAAATTATGATGTATTCCATTGTCTGATCTAGGTTTAGAATAGGAACTCTTCTCTCCACTGAATGTGGTATCAAATATTGAGGAGAGGTTGCTGAGCATTAATGTGGATGCATAATTTCCAAGGAGTCTACTCCCCAAAGGAAGTTTGGAAAGAGCTCTTGACAACTCTCTCCCTGCTACCTGGCTTAAAGAGAAACTTTGAAAACTTTGAAGCTTTGAACTGCCTGTGAGAATATTTCAGCTTCAATGGAATATTGGCGGTATAAGATATTTTAAACCCTGGAGTTAGGCTACGAATGGCTGTGTGTTAAATATTTTGCATTTAAAGAGACGTACTTTGTTCAGGGAATAGAGCAAAGTCTTGTTTCCTATAAAGGAAACTAAATGTGTTATTGGGGAAAACTTGGTGCATTTCAGCAGATGCAGAAAGCATAATGGTGAAAGCAAAGAGAACAGAATTATTAGCGAGATGGAAAGAGATCTCTTTAATACACTAGGTGAGTTGTGTCTGAAAAAGGAAGAACTTGGGGAGCAGCTTCCCTCCCCTGTAGTGTCTGCACTCACCCTAGCAATGCCAGTTGCATCAAACCGTCTCTTGCAGATGTAAAGTGTTGCTAAGCAGCAGTTTCATAATGCAGTCATCCCCTTCATCTCTAGAATCTGAAATAAAAGGTCCTCATGTTGTCATCTTCTGCTTGAAATTCTCCCCATATTTCCTTATTCATTTTCAGTCATATTATAGAAAATCTGCTAAGGAGGGAAAGATGGACCAGCATATTGAAAACTTCTCTCAGAAAGCATAGGAGCTCTTTTGACTGCCTGGTTTGTCAACAGATCAGCTTCAAAAATCTAACGAGAATTATACGTGGTTTGTTTTACTGTGGGTTCTGTATGTGGACTTGAACAAGTGATAACAGGATTTTAATAACTTTATTTAATTGCGTACCAATTTGGGAAAGGGCGGATGCATCTCAGGTACATGGTTTCAAGCATCAGATGCTTCCAAAACTTGACCCGCTATGGAAAATTTAACTGAAATCAAACAGTTACATGGATTCGTCAGGTGACTTACAGACCTGCCATTTGCTTCCATTCTTCCTGAGTTTCCATGTTGTGCTCAATTTCTGGAGTTCATATATAGGTTTTCATGGATCTGAGGGAGCACTTTGTAATCTACAAATTGGTTATTTAGTTCAGCATAGATGGCTACATCACTCTGAATTGTTGGTTATCCTGTATCTTTCAGATAAAGCTGAGTGAAGTTGTTGGAACAGGGAAAGATAGCCGTATTCTCAAAGAAGACATTCTTAACTACTTAGCCAAGCAGACCGGAGCAATTTTACCTCTGTCACCAAAGCCTGAGATCATTCCACCTTCATCAAAACCAGAGCTTGCTTCAGACATGTCAAAAGAGAAAGCTGAAAGAACTGTAACACCACTTTCTAAACCTGTAATTTCAGCGAAAGATCGAACAATGGCCTTGTCTGGTAAAGAGGGGAGGGGGGAAGTGATTTTAATAGCGTGTGTGAAACACTTATAAATAACAACTACAAAATGCTGTTACTACATTTGTGATCTTAGAAGGGTACTGTGGGACATTCCACACCCTGTCTTTTTTATGTTGAAGTATTATCGTCAGAATTGTGGTAGAACCACTGAAATAGGTGTTTGTATCCTCTCTAGCTGTTTGTACTGATTGGGTGGGTGAGTTTTCCTGACCCTCAGTATTATTTTCAGAAATGTAGTGAAACTTCACTGAATAAACACCAGCAACTGGAGGGAATCCAAACAATGTTTATTAGTTCCAAAGCTAGCAGATTACAGTGGGTCATAGATCTCTTGCACCCAAATGAGTCCAAGAAAAAAAGTATGAATTTATATAGGTCTTATAGAGAATGTTGATTGAGGGCAGGTTGAACATATGTTAATAAGCCACCCAGTTGAAAGAACTGCTTTACAACTAATAAGCAAACAAGGTAACTACAAAGGTAGACCTGGGCATTCTTCATGATGCAGAAATATTACAGACACAGACTTTGGAAGGTATCATAGTAGCTTTGATGTATGGCTTGTGCCAAGATACTAATTATTGTTCTAACTATAGAATCCATTATAAACTTAACAGGCACAAACTGGCACAGTAAAGAAGTTTCCATTTTTAAAAAGTATTATATGAGAAATATAAAAATAGATATATAGATATCTATAGATATATAGTATTTATACTATAGTGCTAAAAGCATATCACTACATAATTACTTCAACCTAAGTTCACATTCCAGATCTCCCCACAATAAATATGAAAATGCTGATCTGGAAAGGAAATTTTTACACATACAGGCAATGCAGATTTAGATTAGAATTGGAGTGCTCATCAAGACTCCTGTGAAAAGAAACTAATAGTTTTCAATGCATGTGGAGTTTATGTATTTACTAGATGCAGCCGGTAGTTCAGCCTAATAAATTGAATCTGAGTTCTGATTAATGTACTGTATAGAAAGCAATACATATCAGTGTTTTAGGAAAGTGAACGTAGAATCTGATAAAGATTACTAACCAGCCCCATGTTAGATTGCTTTTCAGAATTATTTATTTATCAAATTTAGAAGCCTAAATTTACTAACTAATTTTTCAGAATTAGTTGGATTAGTTTCCCCATTCCTAGAAAATTAATATAATTTCTGGGGATTCCTGGATTGCAGTAATAAGATCTTAGTATTCCAACATTCTAATTTTGCTAGAGAGCAATCTTCTGTTGCAACCTAAGACTGGATGTTATATTATTCTCTTTAACTGCTTCTCCTGCATAACTCACTGGTAGTGTTGAGCAGAGGTCCCCAACCTTTTGGGCACCAGGGACCGGTTACGTGCAGAGAGGTTTTTCCACGGACCGGAGGGGGCGTGGTTTTCTGTGCTGTCTGCATCCTGTGGATGGGACTTTCCTTGTTTATGCGGACTGGTTGCTGGCATGCCGCAGCCCGGTACTGGTCTATGGACCTGGTGTTGAGGACTCTCTCTTCACACACTGAAGTACCCAACTATAATTTCAGGCCACGAAGGCTATCATACAGTGTTCTGAAAAGTATAAAATGTGGCGTTACACAGAGTTCCTAAAAATCTCCCACCCAAATCTTGATTATTTCCATAGTTATTGACTGTCTCCATTGAATGCAGTGGATAAACCATCTTTAGCAAAGTTGATTCTACAGCATTCCTTTTAGATAACTGACTTTTCCTTAATCAGAGATTTTCATACATCTGACTGGATAATTATAATATTGCATGACGTATTTCCTCTAATCAGTTGTTTTGCTATTGAAAGGAAACTTTTGAAAAAACAAAATTAACTTATTTTGTTTTTATTTTCCCCCCAAAATGTTTCAATAGCAAAACAACTAGAGTATCACTAATGGTAAATGGTTTCCCTTCTCTATTTTTTTTAGGATTTCAGAAGGCAATGGTCAAAATTATGAGTGCTGCTTTGAAAATTCCTCACTTTGGTTATTGTGATGAGATTGACCTCACTCGGCTCATCCAGCTGAGAGGAGAGTTGAAGTCTTTAGCAAAAGAACGGGGAGTTAAACTCACTTTTATGCCCTTCTTTTTAAAGGTGAGTTAGAGGTTGCTTCCTCTAGCCCAGTAGCCATATGTTGAGGCACAGGATTATCAAATTTGTCAGGAAACTTTCTAGTCCCTTGATTTTTCATGATGTTGACTAACTAACATGAATTCAATGAACATCTGAAGGTACAAAGGTTGTCTTAACTGTTTTATAGCGGAAACAACCTTGGAAGAAAATCTGACAGGCAAATCTGCCTGTATTCTGCATCACTGGTTTGATATGTTTTCATATATGTTCTTCATCGGCATTTCAAACATATTGTTTCAAAATGCTTTACAGGATGATACTAAAATATAATTGGGATAACCATATTCGCATAGATTATAAGTACCATGATAAGATACTTTTCAAAAACAATTCTGTAATCCTAGACAGATTTTCCTAGAAAGGTCACTTGATTTCAGTGGCGCCTGCTCCACAAAACTAGAATGATCTAGATCAGCAATCCTCAACCTTTCTGGCACCAGGGACCGGTTTTGTAGAAAACAATTTTTCCACAGATGGGGGGTGGGTGGGAATGATTTCACACGAAACCTAGATCCTGTGCATGCACAGATGAAGCTTCACTTGCTCGCCTGTCGCTTGTGCGGCCCAGTTCCTAACAGCCACGGACTGGTACCAGTTCATGGCCCGGGGATTGGGGACCCTGATCTAGATAGTACAACTCTTTGCTGATATCTGGAACTTTACTATGGACGGACAGGAATCATGAAATGTAAAAAGGGATGGATCACTCAAATTTCTTTGATATGTTTGTTTTATGGAATGGGACAGTAGATAGGGTATAATGAAATCCATCAAATCTTCATGAGCTTTCAGCTTTACAGAATAATTAGGAATCCCAGCCCAGAAAAATAAGAGAGATATAGCCTTTGTGGCTCCTGGCTTCATGTGAGCTAGCCTAATAACTGCGACATTAAACATAAACTAATCAAAATTTCTGAGAGTCAATTTGGTATGGTGATTAAAAGTATTGGATTAGAAAATGGGCAATTGTGAGTTCTAGTTCTGCGTTAGGCCTAAAGCCAGCTGAGAGTTTTGTGGTAGTTGCTCTCTGTCAGGCTTAGGAAGAAGGCAATGTTATATTATTTCTGAAAAAGTTGCCAAGAAAACTACATGGACTT
This sequence comes from Azemiops feae, assembly GCA_023970755.1. Taxonomy (NCBI): domain Eukaryota; kingdom Metazoa; phylum Chordata; class Lepidosauria; order Squamata; family Viperidae; genus Azemiops; species Azemiops feae. The sequence goes on along the minus strand of JALGBA010004043.1, from coordinate 1,717,864 downwards.
GTGTGTAATTACTAAGAGTCAAGAGTGACTCAAAGACACAATCGCCCTCAAGTTACTAGCCCAGAAGGACAAAAGAAACCCTGTTTGCTATAAACTAGAAAAGATGTTTAAGACTTGTACCATCTGCAACATTTCTATGGTAGGTCCACCTGGAAAATGCCCTTCTCATACTAAAAGATAGCAGTCAAGGAGCTAATGAAGTACCTCTGCCTTTCTCTGTCTCTTTTTTTTCCTCTCATACATATATGGACTTCAGAATTACGTAAATTATATTGTAATGTGTTCTTTTTATATGTTTAACAGGCCGCTTCTCTAAGCTTATTACATTATCCCATTCTTAATGCTTCTGTGGATGAAGACTGCCAAAACATCACATACAAGGTTTGTGTATGATTTAAAAAGTAGTTTCTTAATACATCCTCAACTGGTCCAGCTTTGTTTAATTTTCAGTAAAGGTACATTTAAGTGCATCCTGCAGATGGAAAATAGACACTGAAAGATTTCAGGTCTTTTTCCTGCAGGATGCTCAGAAAGAGACGTGGATTCAATATGAGGACAAATCTCTGGCTTTAATTGTGTAGTAGTCCACCATTTAATTGTCCTGGGCCTTATTCCCTTTTAGGAATTTAGCCCCTGGGGAGGGGGGGATCACATTGCGGATGCAGAGGGAGGAGTATAATCTTGAGAAAAATCATAACTTCTTGTTGGAGTTGCCCCAATATTTTTTCCAAATCACTTTTTCTCTTAAAATCTGGATTGCCTGACAGGTAGTCCTTGACTTATGAACGGTCACTTAGCAATTGTTCAAAGTTAAAATGGATCTGCCTTGGGGCAACTTATGACCTAGACTCAAAGTTCAGATGGTTGCCCGACCTCTGCCTCCATGGTCACATGGCTGAATTTCAGGTGCTCAGCAACACAGCCATACTTACAGCTGTTTGCAGGGTCCTATAGTCATGGGACTGTGTTTTACAGCGATTTTGCCATAATTTGGCATTTTCAGTTTTCAGCAATACTACATCCATAGAAAACAATTGGTTCATTTAACAACTGCAGATTTGCTTAATGACCACTGCAAAAAATAGTTTTTTGTGATGGCCTGTTTTTTGACCATCACGATGTAGGTGTAACTGTTATACCTACAAAAGAATAATTGAAGAGTGATTAAATGAGAAATACTTTATTTTGTCAAGAGAGATACTTCTATACAAATTGATGCCGTACATTTCCATGCATTTCTAGGTTTCTCACAATATTGGAATTGCCATGGACACAGAACAAGGCTTGCTCGTCCCTAATGTGAAAAATGTCCAGGCTTGTAGTGTGTTTGAAGTTGCTTCAGAATTAAATCGCCTTCAAAAATTGGGCTCAGCTAACCAGTTGGGAACAAATGACCTCACAGGGGGAACATTCACACTTTCCAACATTGGCACAGTAAGTTAAACAGCATGTAACATTAAACTGATAAAATGTTTGGAATATCATGGGGGCATCAACTGTAACAAAGGAGAGAAAATTGAAGTAATTTAGAAGAGTCAAAGGATAACGCCATTGCTTCTAGGAGAAGATATGTACTGGGCTTCCTTTAACGGCTGAGGCTATAGAGTAGATTCCAGGACAAGAAGTGGAGTCTATCGTAGCCCAAGTGCCTTGTCACTTATTTCCCCAATTATATTTAAACAAAATTTATTTTCCACCTGGAATGGACGTTAGCTATATTGGACGCTAGAACTTCTGGGAATTATAACTTGTCTGAAATGTTCCAGATTGAAGAAAGCTGCTTTAAAACCTGCCTAAACGAGGCATCACTAAAAGTGTACTGATTTTCAATAACTTCCCTTTTTGTTTCCTAGATTGGTGGCACTTATGCAAAACCCGTGATCCTTCCTCCTGAAGTAGCTATTGGTGCTCTGGGAAAAATACAGGTATTTTCACTGTGAACTATGAAAGATCAGTTTGAAATACTCCCTAATGAATGTTTGTGTTGGCTTTCTAACCTTTTTGTAGTCCTGTACTGTGAATATGTTAAATCATGTTTATTAATACTTCACATGTGGTTTAAAGTTCTTGTTTGCTATCGATGACCTAACACAGTGGTGGCGAACCTATGGCACGGGTGCCAGAGGCGGCACTCAGAGCCCTCTCTGTGGGCACGTGCGCCATTGCCCCAATCCTAGGCCTTCAGCTGGGTTTTATAAAACCTTTTCGCTTTAGGCCTCCGCCGCCGTGTGCAAAAAAAAAAAAGGTTCAGTCAATTTCAACTTCTCGCGGGGAAAAAAAAAGATCTTGCAAAGTTGGAATTGATTGATTGAACTTTTTAGTCCCACCCAGTCTGCCGTTACCACCGCAGCCACGCCCACCCAATGGGCCACGCCCACCCAATGGGCCACACCCACCCAATGGGCCACACCCACCCGGCACTCGACGATGCATAAGTGGGTTTTGGATTGCAGTTTGGGCACTCAGTCTCTAAAAGGTTCGCCATCACTGACCTAACAAGTGGTTATTAGCAACAGAAGAGCTTTTTCTTTTGATGTCTTATATTTGAGGCTAGTCCTAAGAAACTGGGTTCTCAGAATAAATATCAAAATATAATGACTTCTATCCTAATTTGAATATTGTTTTTTTAATGTGTATTCTTAATTTGAGGGGATGACAAATGGAAGTATTGAAATATTGCTCGTATTAATGCAAAATCTATTATTTTTGATGCAATAGCAGGTGATATCTTGGATACTTAATAATTTAAGAGCCCACCATTACTAATCACTTTCAGTTGGCTAAGTCTGGACTCCTACATTATTTTCACATACATTGTGTTATAAGATCCGTTACGACTATTACGCTATCAAAAAGACTTATAAATTTAATGCCTGCTCATATGCTTTGAAATCTTGAGTAAATACCTTTTAATTATCAGTAAGATTGCTCAGGTGTGGGAAATTCTCATGAATTAATCCACTGTTTTTCTTACAGTATTTTGTTTTTGTTTTTTAATTTCTAGGCCCTTCCTCGATTTAACAGTAAAGGTGAAGTATTTAAAGTACAAATAATGAATGTGAGCTGGTCAGCTGATCACAGAATCATTGATGGTGCAACCATGTCTCGTTTTTCTAACTTGTGGAAATCCTACTTGGAGAATCCTGCTTCCATGCTGATGGATCTTAAGTAAAGAAGACAAACATCTGGATGGCTTATTTTAAATCCAAAAGTGCAATCAGGCTAACTAAGCTAGCAAGTGCCATTAAAACTGGCTTCTTATTTCAGAACTGCATTGCGTATGCTAGATCTTTCAGATCCTGGCTCTGTGTCTTGATTATCTGTTACATTTTTGTCTAGTTGAATTGCTTAGTGGTAAATTATTTGTCTAGAAGCTGTAATGAGTCATGGTATGACTCTTTCACAAGGTGGGGGAAATTTGTGACAAAATAATGCCATATTCCACTTTTATGGTATTATCAGATGGAGGCCGCTAATAATACTTGTGGGACTCTTATCTAAAACTTCTTGCACCATTCACAAAATAAATTGCGACCTGATTAGAAATGAAAGTCCCTGGATGAAAACATTAACCGAATGTTAACTATTTCTTATGCAATTAATTCACTACAGATGATGTTCAAATAAAATGTTTTTAATGCTTATTTTATTAAAGATGCAAAGATTCCATTTTTGACATATAGTGCTAATTGTTCTCTTTTTAAAATATTCTTTCTGTCTCGAGTTTTGTAGCAGACATTCTTCATTACTAAATGAATATGTATTCTAGGAAAATGGCAAGCCCTGGACTGTGGCTACTTTTTCTCTCTCCAAATTTGGGCCTGACTTTTATAGCATCGAAGTTACACAAGTTACATACACAAGAGCCAAGTGTGCAACATTTCTGTAACATATGAAGCTGCTTTCAGTTAATGTGAAATATCTAATAGTAGTTTGTAAACCATTGTTTTTCAAACTCAGCAACTTTTAAGAGTGTGGATTTTAATTCTTGGAGCTGAAGTCCACATATCTTAAAAGTTACCGAGTTTGAATAACACTGTTGTAAAACCACCATTTTCATAAACATATTTATGCTATGGAGCCATAAATGAGTAGCTTTTTCAGGTGTAAAACATGCTGTAAAAACTGTGAAATAGGATTAAAATCTATATACTCCCAAAAGTGGATGTGATTACTGGGAGCCTTAAAAAAATGACCACATGCTTTTAACAAAAAAAGTTAGTGGTGAGTGTCAATTTAAGGAAACCTATTGTAACTGTGTAAATATATACATATATATGTTTATTTAAGATCCTTGTAATATATAATCTGCGAAAGGGGAACATATCTAGATCTGGGCGTTTCTCTATATTCATTATTTTGAGGAACAAGCAGAAGAAATACAAAACTGATAAATCTGTAGATCTCTAAGGAATTTTATATAACACATAAACACACATAAATTGAACATTTCTTTGTTGTTTGTTTAATAAAAGCATATTTTAATAAATACCATTTTTCACAACCTTTGTAGCCTTATCTGGGATGCTGTATTGTGACTCTGGATCCTCTACACTGGGGTTTGAACTGCAAGCTCCTATAAAAATCTTTCCTTTTTGAATCAGCGCTTAATCAAAATCTCAGGAATGGGTTCTTGGTATTTACTGTTTTACAGTGCTGTGGCCTGGATTTACAATCATTTTAGTAATTGTTATCAACCGCAATACATAGTTTGGTCTGAGGGAAAATTTTCAGATAAAGCATTAAAGAATATTTGTGGTGGTGGCTGAAGCTTTTCCAGCTGGATAGGGTTAGGGTTAGGACCAATGCATCATTTTGCCAGGATTGGGTATAACTTTCTTTGGTTTGTAAGCTCCTGCTTATGCAGTCATTAATGGTACTGAGGCACCTTGTGTTCTCTTGGCTTCTTTCACATTTCTTCAGTTTCTCCACCATCGCAGCCTTTTTCTGGCAATTCATTCCTTTACACATGTCCAAAATATTTAAACCAGCGGGGCCCCCCCCCTAACTTTTGGGCACTAGGGAGAGATATTTTTCAGTGGACCGGAGGGGGCGTGGTTTCGCATGCTGCCTGCATCCTGTGGATGGGGCTTCGCTTGTTTACGCGACCCGGTTGTTGGCATGCCGTGGCCCAGTGTCAGTCCACGGACCGGGGGTTGGGGACCCCTGATCTAAAGTGTAGTTTCATTTTTAGTGCTGTCAATGATCAGCCTGCTTCACTTCATTGAGTTTTCAATTATTTGTTCTCGTAGACCAAAACACCTCTGCAGTTTTCTCCAGCATCTGAAGAAAACTCAGAATTCCATGATCTCCAAGAAAGCTTCCATTTTGCCTTATTCAGCTTTTCTGATGGTCCAGGTTTCACAAACCTCTGTTACAAGAGGGATACCCATGGCTTTGTCTTTAATAACCTCTTGTCATTAGATTCTAGGTTGTCTAGAATCTATTGTAGTTTTTCTCCCAGACAGAACTTTTATTTTAGGGCTGCAGTAACTGTCTTTGTGAAGGTTGTTACTGCTTGAACTTGTTCCTGCCAATGTCATGGGTTAAAATTAGAATCTAGCTGCCGTGACATTTTGCTCTGTCATAACTGGCAGGAAGGGTTTAATGGCTTTAACAAAGCTATCAGGATTCATGACGGAATTCTTAATGTACAGAAATCTCTGGGCCATGGAAAACCATCTGTGGTTTCAAGTAAGTAGTTGATAAAATCCTTTAATTCACTCCTGGAGGGGGGAGTGAATTGGCAAGGAGTTTGTTGTTGCTTTGCAGCTAAAATTGGGAGCACGCTTTTCAAATGGCTGGTGGTTCTCAATTGCCATTATTTTGCACATTTATCAGACAAGCTTTGTCCAAAAACCTGTGGCAGGCCACAGAAGTCTGCATGCAAGACTCCTAAGAATAGGCTCAGTGTTAATGGTGAATTAATGTTTGTCCTTCTTATAGATGCTTCTCCTGGATGTCAATTAAAAATCCAGAAATTGAAGGCATTTTTCCATCTCACACGGATTTCCCGTTTCGCTCACGACACTTCTGGATACCCTAGCAAAAAAATGAAAGTGGGGGCTGAGTTTGAATGTGGAAGAGCTATGACTGAAACTGCTGTTTCTGTTGGCTCATTTATGGCTATTAAAGACCTGTGGGAAGTCAGAATCCAGAAAATCACCGAAGAGCTTCGGAAGCAAAAAGAATTCAGTCAAAAGGCTGCAGGGAGGTAGGTACTCAGAGATCCTTTGGATGAGAAGTATGATCATATTTCAATTGGGATCTCTCTCTGATTTTCAGGAGATCTCCAAAAATGTAAAAAAAAAATCAGCAAATACAGAAGTAGTAGATTTTTTTTTTAATGTTCCAAAATACTCTTGCTCTGTTCTGCAAGTAGCAGTTGTAATGCATTCCAGTATTCTGCTACTAAAATCTCCTTTATGTCAAGGCCAGCCCGTGGATGATACACAACTCGGTTGTAAATGCAGTGCAGTATGATGATTTAGGAGCTTTTGGTTTCTGAGAAACAATTGATACTAACTGCTCCACTGTTTAATAGCAACAGCTGTGCTGCCTTATCAATTCCAGACTACAAAGGTTTTAAAGCAGGTTGGAAACTGCAGCAATAAGGAAAATGCATCTTTAAAGCTTTACAACTTTTATTTCTAGACTGACAATTATTTGGGAAGAGAGGACGAGTTTGGCCAAGCTGAAAGGCAAAGTAATCAACGAAGATGGAAGGGCTGTTTTAAGGATTGAGCAGGAGGAATGGCAGGTATTTGTGCAAGAACTGCTAAGAGATGAGTTTTCATTCTTCACTTTGCTTCAATATTTTGTTTTTTATCAGTTTAATGTTCAGCTGCTCCCCGCTTCCTGGAGACCTGCAAGAGCTATTTGTTTTGGATGAGAGCCCTTGGAAACATGTGAAAAGAACAGCATCACTTTTGCTAATTATAACTAGGGCACGATTAATGCGAACTCAAACAATGCAACATTTGATTTGGTGTGACTTGTAAATTGATATCAGGTTGGGTTTAATGGAACCCAAAATTCAGTTCATGCAAGGCTAGATTGTGCAGTCAAGGGTAGTATAGGCACAGATGTTGCTCATCTTTGTATACTTAAAATGGAAGAAAGAAATATGTCAAAGGAAAACAGAAGAAGTTTAAAAAAAAGAAGAGGTTTGTTACAGCAAAAATTTGATGTAGTTGAACCTTATTAATGTCATAGCAACACTAAAATAGGACAAGCTGTTGGAATGGCTAAATCTACAGTGCGCATTATTATAAAACATGCATGGGAAATTTTAAAAAGGGCAAAGTTGCATTACCTTTTTGTTGTTTGCAAACATCTACAAGGAGATTGAGACATAATGTTTTCAGCAGTGTAAGATTACCTTTAGGAATGATATTCAATTTTCTTTGTTTTTAGATAATATTTCTATAGCCTCTATGATGTTGTTAGTAAGTTTAAATTGTAGATAATATATTCTTTCTATTCTTTTCTGTAAAAAATCATTAACATACATATATAATTTATGTTAGAAATTTTTCATTGCCTATTTCTGTCAAACTGGAACCAATTATCCTATTTTCCATAGAAACATCAGCTCAAATAGTGCAAATTCAAATAATGTGGTCATTTTGTGGGATTCATTAACTGCATTAATCAAGACCTAGCTGTATTGATTAAGGATTTGATTTTGACAATGGTTTTAAAGTGTTGAATTTATACACAATCAACCTTATATGTAATATTAATCCAGTGTTATTTTGAAAATCCCTAATTCGGTTATGTGTCTCTTTACTGTTCCTATATTTTTTTATCTCTCTTTTTGCTTGGTTGTGTTTCTTAAATATCTGTTTTTAAAAAAAGCCTGAGTTGCATACAACCAGATAATCAATGTATGGCAGCATTGTCTTAGTTTTCTTTATATAAGAGGCTATCCGTATTTTTGTAGCCCAGGTTAGGTACACTGTACTTTGTGTCCGTTTCTTTAGTTCCTAAAACTGATTGTTGTAACCTTTTAATATACAGGTAGTCCTTAACGTACATTCTTTTATCAATTGTTTGAATTTCCAACGGCACTGAAAAAAGCAATTTTTAATTGGTCCTCACACTTAAGGCTATCACAGCATTCCCCAGGTTCATGTGATCAAACTTCAGGCACTTAGCAACTGGCATGTGTTTACAATGGCTGCAGTGTCCCAGGTCATATGACCACCATTTGCAACCTTCCCAGCCCGCTTCCAACAAAGGCAATGAGGGAAACCAGATATGTCTAACAATCATATGATTCACTTAACAACCGTGGCAAAATGGCTGTAAAATTGGGTGCAATTCATTTAATAATCACCTCACTTAGCAACAGAAATTACGGTCCTGGTTGTGATGATAAACTGAGGACTGCCTGTAGAGCTATTGATCTTGTGTGCTTAGAGACTCCCCCCCCCCCTTTGTTTTCTCTCATTCAAATTTAGACTCTACCGTCTTGCTTGCTGAAACTGAATTACCTGCAGGAATGGCAGCTTCACAGAACTAATTTGATCAAAATCCCTCACTATGTTGGCCGCTTTCAAAATCTCATGGTCCTAGATCTGTCTCGAAATTCTATTGCAGAAATTCCTAGGGAGATTGGTGAGTTTCATGTCAACATTCCTCCTCGTGATTACCTCTTCAGGTTGGGTTTTGAATTAGGAAGTTCCTTAAAATTAAGGAAGTACTTAATTTAAAAAAAAACTCTTGATCAACAGCACACGCTTGAAAGAAATTGAGAGCTCTACTCTTTGAATATGTTACATTTTTAACTTACTCTCTTTGTTTCTTTGGTTCTTTCAAAACATTTATTGTGCTTTATAGCACTAAGAGATGTTTTCACTATATTCCAGAAGGTTCTCATGATTATCTTATAAAACTGATGCAATAGTAAAACAGTGAGTCTTGAAACATTATAAACATTATAGATTTTGACATGTGTTTTTTTGTAACACAGTCCACTTTCATCCAATATTGACAAGATTATTTATTAGCAGTATCTGTATAGTCCAATCACTATTCTCTGGGTGGTGCATATTAATGAGTCAAGAAAGGAGAACAAAGGACTACTACTCTGAATAAACAACACACATAAACTATATAACAATATACATGGCTGCCACAATCATTCAACCTCAAAGGGATGTTAAAACAGAATTGTCTCACAGTCTTTTTGAAATGTTAAGAAAATTGTGGTGAAAAGTACCTCCAGAGGAACATGTTCTGGAACGTGAGGGCTGTTAGTATAAGAGCTGCTTTCTGGGCCACATACCATCTTTATCGAGCAGAATTTCCTGTTCTTTTTTTAACTTCCTTGGTCCTCAATTGACTCAATTTTATCTTTCAAGAAGCATGTTGTGTTGAGATACTTTAAAAAAGACATTGGGGTGAACTGGTGGGTTTGTTCAGCAAGGGATAAAGGTTTCTGACATTTGGCAACTGGAAAGAAGCAGCTGTTTCTGGAACAAAGGAGTAAATTTTTCTGTTTTTATTCTGTTCTAATCTCCTGATTTCTTTATAGTGTCCTAAGTAACCTTCCTTCTATGTGTATTGAGACTACATTTTGCAGAATTTCTTATCTCATGGCCTGAGTTTGGAAATTCTGTGTTGTAACTCTGATGCATCTGAAGGACACCAATTGAGGACAGTTGAATTACTTATTGTATGAAATTTATAGAGCCACCCAATTTCATCAACTTAGAGTGGCTTACAATAAAACAATAAAAAACAGAATAAAAATGATGGAAAAAACAAAACAAAAAACCCCTAATTAAACAAAACATCAATTGAAAACAAGCCCCGTACAAGGATGGAAGAAGAACAGGTCTCTTCAAGGCTTAATTAGAGGATATCAGAGTGGAGAAAACACAAACTTCTAATGGAATAGGTATCGGAAAAAAGTGTTGAGTTTCTGGTAAATTATGCAGATTGTTGAATATTTGTCATTGGCTGGATCAATAATGTAACTAGGAAATTAAATTGATTTCTAATATTGATTCTTGGGCAATCTGACATTTCTATGAGTGAAGTAATGTTAGACTTCTAAAATGAGTCTTAAAAATCTGTAGAAGCTTTCTCTTAATACTAATATTCTTGATGTTTTTCCTTTCCCTCTAATTTTATCAGTTTTTTTTGTTTAAAATGAAGCTTTTTGCAAGTGAATATTAAACCAAGGCTTTCTTTAATCTGTCTGGCTTTTATAGGTCAATTGTCAAATCTTCAGGAGTTGATCCTCAGTTATAATAAAATTAAATTGGTTCCTAAAGAATTAGGCAACTGCGTTGGCTTAGAAAGACTGGAGCTGGCAGTAAATAGAGACATCTGTGACCTTCCCCATCAGGTTAGGAAATATCATAGTCTTCCTCTCTAGGTTCATAATAACCAGATGTTTAAATGTTTAAAATGATTTGTAATAAACTAACAAATGAGCAGCTAATGAACATTCATTTGTTTGCTCCCCTATATGAACATACTTGTTTGCCTCGTCAGTCATGCAAAATATATCACTGACATGGAGGCATCAAATGGCGATTTTTCTTCCCTGTAACATTTCAGCAGCTGCATGTATAGCCTCACAATGAGAGATGTCAGTGCTGATAAATTACATCATTACCTCTGTAGTTGAATCAAGAGTCTCAGAGCAATTTCATACAATAAATTAAATTATAATGGCCTTCACCCTGCTAGTGTTTTGAATTTCTTCCCTCGGACCTTGGTTGAACGTGATGAAAAAACTCCTTTTTATCTTTTTCCTTGTTCCCATCTGGGTTTGTTATTTCTGCCATCTTTGTGTGTGTGTGTGTGGTTTTCTTCTTTTAGAACAGGGGTGTCAAACTGCTGGCCCATGGGCCGGTTTCATCATACCGAAGACGCACCCACCCCATTGCCGGCAATGCAAAAAGAGTTGCGACACGTCACGACACGTCACAATAGCGTGGCGAGTTTGACACCCGTGTTTTAGAAGTATTTTTAAACAATTTGTAAACTGCATATAAATTTAATACATTATTATTATTATGAACTTCCAGTGTATTAACAGTACATGTATACATGAGGGTTGCCATTATAAATCAAGGTTTAGAATTGCTTCATGTGGTTCTTTGTTAATTTAAATATACAAATTGTCCTGGAATTAGATGCACATAATACTGTAGTCCTTCAGAAATACCCCATTGGGAATGGAAGGTATTCTAGATTAGACCTCACATCTGATACAAATGCAATCAGACTTAGGGCCTGTTTCATGTATCACATCAAGTCAAGGGTTTCTTTTAAACTTTGATTGGTTGAACAAGCAATCAAGAATTTTGCCATCTCATTTAAGCCTCAAACAAATCACATGCTGGCTTCAGGTTATGTGTGAATTAAATGCATAATTAAGCTGCTCATTTTCTGAAATTCTAGAGTATCATATATAATTGCATATAAGCCCATCCACGGATAAACCAACCCTTGAATTTTTAACCAAAATACCATGAAAAATGTGCCAGCTGTGGATAAACCAACCTACATTATTCATGTATTTTTGGTTAAAAATTACAGGGTATCCTAATTTGCAGATGACCTTATTAACTATTATATACAGGAAATATGGATTTAAATACTTTAAAAAGTACTACTATACATACTCAGAGATAGTCATTTGAGAATAAGCTGAACCCAATTTTTTGAGTGCATTTTGGCACTTAAAATTTTCGGTTTATCTGCAATTCTATACAGTGATTCTAAAGTTTTTTTTATAAAATAAATAAAGGGAATTAGGTCTTGGTTACTCGTAGGGCCACCTTTCTTCCATACATATAGTCCTTGACTTATGACCATTCATTAAGTGACTAATCGAAGTTATAGTGACGCGGAAAAATGTGGCTTACAACCCGGTCCTTGCACTTATAACTGTTGCAGCATCCTTATGGTGATGTGTGATCAGAATTTGGACATTTGGCAACTGGCCTGCATCTACAATGTCTGCAGTGCCCCTGAGGCCATGTGATCGCCATTTGCTACTTTCCCAGCAAACTTCCAACAATCAAAAGCCAATGGGGGAAATCCATTAATCGTGCGACTCACTTGACTGCAGTAAAAAAAAAAGGTCATCAAATCTGGCATGACTCCCTTAACAACTGCCCCACTTACTGATAGACGTTCTGGTGCTGATTGTGGTCATAACTTGAGGACTACTACTGCTGCTGCTGATCATATGCAGCAATCCAACCAAGCTCCTAATGCCTTCAATTAAGCAATAACACTAAATGGGACTAAAGAAGCAAGACTTCCTTTCTTTAATGCCTAATCCTTGAGAATCACATCGCTGCCCCCCTTCAAGATTTGTACAGTGCCCACTGACAGTGACATTATTTAGTTGAACTCTTATAACCTGGCTCTTTCCCCAGGCTTATGGCTATAGAGCTGGCAGGGCTCTTGGGGACTGTCTGATTTTGAGAGAGGGTGGTTCTTTTTCTCCAAACATTTTTTCCCCATTTTATAGTGTATTGTGTTGCATCATGTATTGTATTGTACTGTACTCTATTCTGTTGTGCTATATATTATATGTCATCCAAGATCGTAATGGAGTTGGGCAGTTTAAAAATAGAGTTAAACAACTGAGTAGAAGCACTCAGGAAAGATCAACTCTTTGTCCAGAGCCCACTTTGAACATTCCTGGACATAATGTACTATTTTAACGTTTCTCAACTTAGTAACTTGAAGATGTGTGGATTTCAACGCCCAGAATTCCCCAGCCAGCCTGCACCATTTGATCTAGCTTCAATGTTGCTTTCTTAGCACTTTCAGGATCAATGCATTAATGTGTGTGTGTGTGGGTGGGTGGGGGGGAACCCACAAAAATAACATGAATCAGTTATCACTTCCCTCTCGATCCCTGAGCAAAGCACGATAGAGGTCTTGCCAGAACGCAGAATTTCCCACTGTTCCATTATAACTGAAGCTGACATCATTTGGCTTCCGGTTCCGGGTCTCGGCACAGGCAGTCGTGCGAAGAGACTGTTCTCTTCGCCGGCCGGTTTCCCTCCGCCGGTAGACCTTCGATAGGGTCGAAAGTCGCCCTGGAGGGGCGACCACCATTGAGGAGGCCCCTCGTCAGACTGCGGAAGGGCGGCAGCTCCTTCTGCGGTCCGAGCTAGCTCCTTAGTGCCGACGGAGAAAAGATTGGCCAGTAAAATGGCCGATCACTTAGCTGCACCAGCCAAAAGCCAGAAGAACAGCTAAGCGTCAAGAACCACCGTGGAGGATCTGGGTGAGACCTTTCCTTCCCTCCTTTTGCCCTAACTACTTTCCTGTAAAAAGCTTTTGAATTACTTCCCTGCTTTGAGAGAGCGGTGTCTGCTTACTTGGGAAAAAGAGCCCTACAAAAGAAACAAATAGCTAATTATATTGACTATTTGATTTTTGGGATGCCTAGGGGTCCTGAAAAAAATCCTTATTATAGACCATTCTTATTATTTTACTTATTATGTTGGAGATATTTGCCTTCTATTTTCCTAACGAGAAAAAAACTTATTAATTTGGGGGGGGGAAAGGATCTTACAGTCTACTGAGGACATCTTGTGGTGAAAATTGTTACTGCAATTGTTTTTCATTTTGGTGCTTGAAGATGGATTTGACCTTCAAGTGAAAGAGAAAAAGATAAAGGACCTGAAACAGCTGGGTGGTGAATTTGTTTACTAGTGTGGAGGTGGATATCTGTTGTCTTTAGTAAATATAGCCCCCACTAAAAGATTAAAAGTATTTCACAACTGAAATGGAGGAATCTTACCCACAGCTTGACTATGAGCTTATATTGGAAAAAATTCTGGAAGCTACAGAATACATGAAAACTTGGAGAAAGATTAAAGATAAAATTTTAGAACCACAAATTGAATTTCAAACCTCAATGGATCATTCTATAGGCCAAGGAACAATAGAGGAGGCACAGATTAGCTCTAAAGAGGTCTCTACGCAACAAGATACACAACTTAAAGAGAATCACGCCACAAGTCAAGAAACAACAGAAAAGGAACTAATTAACACAGAAGAAGAGATTATACAACCTAATGCACAATTTATGGAGAACTTTGATGATCAAAGAATGACTTTAACTAAGATATCTGCAGTATCAAAAACAACAGGAATTGACATTCAGACATGTTTTACTGAAAACTCAGAAAACGTGGACAATCAACTAGTAACTACAACATGGAATAAAATTGATTACATCATCCAGATGATACTGGAAGAAGAGGAAGAGAACTTTGACCAGACAGAAGTGTTGATAAATACTCCTATGCAAATACTGAGATTCGACGATACAGAAGCTTTATTATGGAAACCGGTTTGGCACAGAAAGCAAGCGTTAGATTTAAAAACACGATTTAAAATTTTACTTAATGGGTTAAAAAGGCATTAGAGATCTGGATTGATTTAATAATCAATGGAGTATGTGAATTTAGTAAGAAAATGTCTTTCACAATAATGTGTTTGTCTACATGATAATTGTTTGGAGGGGATTTGAATTTTACTTAATGGGTTAAAAAGACTTTTTATGGATATAGATTGAATAATAGAATTTATATTTAAAATAAATAAGAAATGTATTTTTTTGAGTAATATTTTTATTTTAGGCAGGATAATTATTTTGTAATGGAAGGAGGATAAGAGAGATTTATGATAAGAGAAGAAATGGTATTAATAAGATTAAAAAATAGAATATATGGGGAAAATATAAGAATGTTACTATTGGAATAATATACGCATTTTAGATATATCTATTACGTTAGGGGGAAAAAAAGTGAAATGAGGGATACCGGAAGTGTTAACAAGATGTTTATTTAAGGCTAACTGGAATATGGTAATTATAAATTGGTAAAGCTTAAATACAGGACCTGGTTTTTAATAGATGAAATAATATTGATGAATGTTTTGATTGATTGAATTTTATTAGGATTGTATTAAATTTGAATATGTCATATTACATGTGGGAAACAGAGAGGGAACTTTTAATGAATTAACCTGAGTTATATATGTATGATTTTGTATTTGGATGACTGACTTCCCCACCACCACGTTGTTTCTCAAGCACCTTGATGTAAAAATTAAGAAAAACCAATAAAACTTGTTTAAAAAAAATAAATAAATAACTGAAGCTGACATCATTTGATGAAATGTGGTTTATCAAAATTAATCTTCACTAAGATTCTTTATTTCTTTTTTCAGCTGAGCAACTTGAAGAAGCTTTCTCACCTAGATCTGAGTATGAACCGGTTCACTACTTTCCCTCTAGTCATTCTAGATATGCCTAACTTGGAGTGGCTAGATATGGCGAGCAACAGGCTGAAAGAAATCCCTGGCAATATTGACAAGTAAATATGACAATCAGAGATGCGATTCATGTCAGTGTGATTTAATTATCAAAGATCTTGTAGTTTTATTTTCATAGACAAAAACAAAAGGCTGTTACTTACCTAATGAAACAAATACAATACAATTCAGGCAAGCAGTTGAATTATACGTATCCTGTAACAGTCATAAGACATAAAGGCTTTTTAAAATATGATCTAACCATCTATTTAAGTAGATAAACTGAAATGTATACCATTTGGATCCCGTTCTTTTAACTGATTTCAAACAAACACAAACATTCTCATGGAAATTGACTGATTCGAATAATTTCCATAGCGTTTTAATTTGTTGTATTGTTGAGCATTTGTTGTAAAAAAATATCAGGTAAACAGTGATTTGTTTCACAGATGGGGAAAGTAAAGCTGAAAAATATAATGGTTACCAAAATTCAGAAAGTGTTCAATTTAAAACCAGCCATTCTAGGTTCAGATCTTTATCTGATGGCACTTTGTATACACTTTTAATAATGTTTGGTTAATTGCTGTTGAAATTACAGAAAATGCCTTTAGAGAAGGATGAACAGATAAATGATAGTTATTTCCCTGAAGACTGCTGCTGTTCATATTTTCCCATGGAAATCTGCAGTATTTATCAGGTGTATTAAAACTTTTAATTAAGTTGGAACAGTTATGAAGTATTGTTAACTCTCAACCAAAATAAACAGCAAGCAGAAAACTATGATTCTCTGGCAGGGAGTAGGGCTTTTAAGAGTCCAAATTGCTTAAGGTTATCACACTTTACTTTTGCACTCCAGGTCTATAGCCAAAATGAGAAATTCTACAGTTAAGACAAACTATTATATATCATCTTCAATTGATGTTCTTTATAATGAATAGACCCATTTGACTTTACAGAGCAGAAAACTTACATACTTTGTGGCTCCAAAGGAATGAAATAACTTATTTGCCTGAATCTATTTCTAATCTTAAAAATATGACCACCCTTGTTCTCACTAGCAACAAACTGCAAGATATTCCTGCATACCTAAAGGACATGCTAAACCTAAGGTAAGGGGGGGGAAAACCACCTTAGCTGCAATTGGAAGATTAAGTGCTCTAGATAAATGTAACCAGCTTTGTTGTCCATGGCTGATGTTTTTAGTCTTCTTTTCAAAAGTTCAGATTCATCCCTAATAACATGCTGAATGCATTATTAATCTCAATCTCATCTCCGTTCTCTGCACAATATCTGAGAACTGACATACTGTACTGTCTTACGAAGCAATTATGTTTACAGATTCCTCAGCATCTATTAGAGAACAGCTGGGAAAGGAAGGAAATCTAGAACTGTAACAGCAGATGATATTTTAAATTATCTTGTGCTTTTTACTTAGCAAATAAGTTTTTCAGAATTGGTTTGCCTCCTTCCTAGGGCTGAGATAAAGTGATTGACCCAAGGTTACCAAGTTGGCTTTGTGCTTTAGACAGGATAGGAACTCATAGTCTCCTTATTTCTAGCCTGATGCCTTAAACCAGAGGTCCCCAACCTATGGTCTGCGGCCCGGGACCAGGCTGTGGGCTCTTGGCCAGCGGGCCACAGAAACGGCTGGCCGGTGCGTGCACACGTATTTCCCCGCCCACTCATGCTAGCGCCCATGGCCCCATTTGCACATGCATGTGGACGCGACGGGGATGCTAGCATGGGGTGGGTGTCTGCATCCCGTTTGCACTGCTAGCCCGGGTGGTTTGTACGGCTCGTTCGCACATGTGCAAACGGGCCACTAGCCGCCGTGGGAGGTGTGTGGCTGTTCGCGCATGCGCACTGCGCCAGCCGCATGCGTGAACAGGGCTCCTAGTGTCACGCCAGTGTGCGTGGCCCCGTGCGCACGCACAACAAATTTTGAAGCTGGTCTCCTTCCCTCCGGTCCTTGAGCCTGGAAAGGTTAGAGACCTTTGCCTTAAACCACTATACCAAATTGGCTTTTGGGCTAAAGATACAATGAAACTAATTTCATATGGTACAGAATTTTTGTTAACATGAAAATAATAATCCTGAGCCACATTTCCTCCTCATAAGTATAACCATGAAATCAGATGCTTTTGTTTAATGTATTCATAATTTACCATCTCATCTGAACTTGATATAGTGTGGTTATCTTTAACTTAGGTTTTGTTGAAACACGCTGTGACAATCTGGAGTCTACACCTCTACCATACAATTTTTATCTCAATTTTAGTTTAAAACAAAAGCTTATTTAAGAAACCCAGTGAAGTTTAAAAGTCAACCTGGTTAACCTAAAATAGATTCTCATAATTCTCTGTGGAGTGAGAAAGGGGGGGGGAGGAGAAAAAAAGACTAGTTTAATGCAGAGCTAATATGGGCTCAACATTAAC
The DNA here is from genome assembly GCA_023970755.1 of Azemiops feae. Taxonomy (NCBI): domain Eukaryota; kingdom Metazoa; phylum Chordata; class Lepidosauria; order Squamata; family Viperidae; genus Azemiops; species Azemiops feae. The sequence continues at coordinate 1,700,117 of JALGBA010004043.1, read as the reverse complement.
ACTAAACCATTATTCAGTGTTCCATGTTTCTTGGAGGTTATATTACCAATATTTTATCTAAAAGCCAAATTATCAAGTTTGAAACAGTGACTATAGTTTAAGGAATACTAGTTCATTAATTCCATTATATAACGTATAATAGATTTGTCAACTTCAGAGATAACCCCTTAAAGCTGCAAGTGACACTTCCTCCTTGTGAGAATCCGGAAGAGGAAGAGGAGCAAGAACTCTACGGAATTCAGTTCATGCATTTATATATCCAGGAATCCCTCAACAGTGAAGGTACCATTTATTTATGTTTAAAATAAATACAGACTCAGCGAGGAGACTGCCATATTTTTCAAGAGCTGAGTTTGCACGTAACGTTAAACCAGTTTTTAATGAGGGTTTGTTGGACAAGCAATAGTGGCCTTGTGGATGGAAAGCAGGAAGCCGAAACAGGTAGCTTCATAGTAAGCAACCGCCAAACATTTTCTTTTAAAAAGTCTGAATCAGACAAATGTGACCTACAATATTTTTAAGAATTGCTAAAGGCAAATTTGTGATGCCAGAATTTCTTTTGATATCGTGGCATTTTCTATTGTTTAAAGGTTGAGATCCAAAATATTAAACACATCCAATCTGAGCTTGAATGTTAAATTATTCTGATACGTGAACCAGAGTCCTAATACAGTTCGCCTTAGCACTAAAATGCAAGATCTTAATGTTATATGAACCGTGCCGCAATGGTCCAATAAACAAACATTTGAAACATCCTAGTTTGTGTGAGATCACAGAGCTCTGGAGAGAGTAATCCTTTCCTGTTGTGCTACAAAACTAGGGGGGAAAAAAAAACCCTACCCTCTCCTCTTTAAGAGAGTTGAAGGGGCAGAGTGCGCACTGCAAAAATAGCACAGGAAAAGAGAGGAAATTCCCCAGGGGTAGGCAACCTTGGCTCTTTTATGACTCGTGGACTTCAACTCCCAGAATTCCTGAGCCAGCATGGCTGGCTCAGGAATTCTGGGAGTTGAAATCCACGAGTCATAAAAGAGCCAAGGTTGCCTACCCCTGCACTAGCTGATGCATAACCATTAAGCATGGCTGGCTCAGGAATTCTGGGAGTTGAAGTCCACGAGTCATAAAAGAGCCAAGGTTGCCTACCCCTGCACTAGCTGATGCATAACCATTAAGTACCATGAAAAATAATGTCATGCTGCCCCACAATGGATTCCTAGGTCAGTTTAGGTAAATGCCTTAATCCTTTATACTGAAAAAAAAAAATAACTTTTACAAAGTTGATATATTTCTGAAAAATGTACATTTCTTGGCACACATACTTTTTTTTCTTTCAGAAAATACGGAAAGTGATATTCCAGGTGCTGCTGACACCACGGACTGAAAAACAAAAACACCACCAAGCTGATCCGGTAACTATTACAAATTTTTGGAGCACAGAGAAACTGAAACAAATATTTTGAGCCATCTACTTATTAGTAGTACTTTTTTTTTTCTGATCTAAAGAATGCTGTAAACTATCCCTGGTTTGTCAAACACAATCCTGGATGTTGCAAACTTGCAAATCCTGGAAGCAGTGAAGCTTCGGAAACACCTTTAAGCGGTTTGTCGAAGATCATGAAGACCGAGCTGGAACAGCTGTCAGAAGAACATTTTCTAATGACACACTTGAGTCTGTGTAGTGTTGCAACACAGCTTCATATCCTCTCTGCTCTAAGTATTCGATCCGACCATGATCAATCAACAATTTGCAAAGATGCCCTATCTGTTTTCGTTCATCAGCAGTCAGCAGCCTAGAACAAAAGAAAAAAAACTTTAGAAACTAAAGTGACTAACTTTCAACACTCTGTTTCAAGCAATTCAATGCAAGCTTGTTTTTTTCTTCCACCATAAATGAAGGATCCATTGATTAGTACACTATTAATCAATTGTGACATAAATGTTAATTGAATAAAGACTAGTCCAACTTAAGACTTTCTTACTGCATACATGACAAAATATATTTTGGCAGTGAAAATATTTAAGACCATATATTTCTTTCCGAAACCTACTGTTGTGAGAGTAGAAGGAAGACCTACTGGAAGTATGCAAGAACAGTTACCTGGGCAAAAACATTGTTAAAAGTCCAGAACAATGAGATGTTATTCCAGTGAAGCAGGAGGAGGTACAGTACAATCAGACTTGCAAGATTGTACTATTTTAGTAAATCTCAATAAAAGTAGTTTTAGTCTTCCTGTGGAGTTAATTTCCTAGTCTGGCCTATGTAGTGGGGCTGACAGTTGTACTGAAAGTGACCACATACCCTTGAAGACTATCCAAACTGCAGTCAGCATTAATATCATCCTGATCATGTTCACCTTCGTTTCTTTGTCCTTCATTTTGAATGCCACTTCTGCTGGTCTCTGTTCCTCTTTCTCTCATGCCACAGGTAGCCCAGCTGGTCATTCTTTTGAAAAAATTAAATTCTATGGGGCCCAGTCCTACTCTTGTAAAGAAATCTTGGCCAACATAATGCCTCCACTCACACCTGTGATGACAACAAAGTGCAATAACAATTCCAGCTATAGGGCTCCAGTTTTCAGTTGCACACTTGCTATGTATTTTGCCAGAACAATCAGTCTTGAGGCGTTTAATTACTGGGCCTTCCTTTTCTTCAGGACCTGATTTCCGATAGGTGTCAACTAAGCATCTCAGAGCAAGATCTGGGAATAGAGAAGGATTATTTTTATATTTAATTGCTACATGCGGTGTCAGCACACACATACACACATTAATGTAACTGTGAAAATTCTATATAATTTATAATTGGACCATGTTATCAAGCAGTTTAAATCACTTTTTATATACTTTTGCCACAAATGCATCGTGAAGCATTCATTTTAAGCTAAGTCTTTAGTATTACTGTTTAATAATAAGCATGTTTAACGACTTCCATAAGCCTTGCTCATAAGCATCAATGGTAATCAATGTATGTTAGCAAGCATGTGTACGTGAATAAAAGTTGTTGGCAAGCTTTTTTTACTTCATTATCTTTTAAATGACTCTAGTCTATTGCATTATCTTCAACACATGAGCAAGCTATGCAATTTTACCTGTTGCAGCACCACACAGATGCTTTCCAATGCCTATCAGAGGTAGTTTCTGTTCCACAAGAAGAGGAACTTTACCTGTCCAAAATAAATAAATAAATCCAAACAGAATGACGACATTCTGCTATGATCTTTGTGAATAATACACATCATCCTTCCTCAGCTTAATTCTTGGCCAATAACTCTCATGAAACCTGTTACTGCTGATGGGACATGTAAGTCAAAACATTTCGGGGACTTAAAAGTAATGCATGCTGCTACATTAATATGTAATAAATTACCACAGGAAAACACAAATTTAATTTAAAGGTTAATTATAGGGTAATATTAATTTGTTTTGATTGGACTGTGGTAAAAATAGCCACAGAAGGGAAGCTGTATTAAATCTAATACGTATAAATCTAATATATATAATATAAAATATAAGACACCTTCTGATTGTGATTAAAAGTCCATATTATTCAGCATTCCAGTTCCCACAAGCTCTTTTCCAGCAGAATATGGAAAGCACATACAATAACAGTTAATAATCCAGTTATTCTAAGTAGAAGGGGTTCAGAGAGGGGAAAATAGCAGAAAAAACCACGACAGCAGGTCATTAAGGAGAGGGAGGGAACAAAACAGCACTCAGAAGATTGGAGTGGCTGGGGGCCATTCTAGGACATCACTAGTGGCAGCTGGTAAAACAGGGAAGAGGAAACCACTTTTGGACTTTGTGCTTGAGATGGATAAAAATGAAACTTTGATTTTGGATTTTACTGACTATAGAGAGATTTGTTGTTATAGAAATGGCTAGTTTATACTATTATGTAAAAGTAAAAGTTGAGGTTTAATGTTACTGTTTTATTCTACTGCACTAGAGGTAGTTGGAAGTCAATGCCTCTTTTTTTTCTTTTCTCCCTCTTTTTCTACACTTCTTTCCCCTTTCCCTCCCTTTTTTCCCTACTATTTTCTTTTTGTATTTTATATTATAAATTAATAAAAGCTGTAAAAGGGAAAACAGAGAGAAGAAAAATGCAGAGAAGATTGGAGGGGGTGGGGCTACTGAGATGCACCATACTCTTTTATCTTTAACGTTATGACACTATACTTGAGCAAGAAGAATCTTAGCATCCAAAACCAACTCTGTAGCCACTGCACTTCTACCATAACTGCAGTGAACACTACCTGCATTAATTTTTTTTAAAAAAACGACCAGGATCATTTGCACTGTTTTTCAGAGAGTTCATAGAGAGACCTTTAAGCAACTTACTTAAACATAAATGCTGGATATCAACTTGAAGCCTCTCAAAGTAACGTTTTCTGTGTTTGCCATCTACCTGCAGGTCAAACTACAAATTATTATGACATATTGGGTATATATACACTGGTTGTATTTTACAACCCAGACAAAAATGTTTAGCACTGGCAAGATTCAAAATCTAATAATTTAAAAAAACATTTTTTACATTTTTCACATATTGCATTATTAAAATGTTAATTTTAATTATAGCAATAATTGCCTTACCTTGAACCTGGTAGATGCCCTTTCAACAAGAAGAAAATGAACATCTTGGACATCCTGTAAAGCTATATCCAACCAGTGGGACAGTTTTCCCCGTCCGGCTCCAAATTCCACAAAACAGTTCCCTGGTCCAAGCAAATGCAATCTTTTCATGTTACCTAATATAGAAGCCTATAGACATCAAGTTTATTTATGAACCAGCAAAGATATTCATTGTACTATTTGAATTAAGCATTAATGAATCCTAAAATCAGCCATAGATTTTTGAAACGCTATTGTATTATTGTAATTCTTCCAAAATGCATGGGATTTGTGATTTAGTCCTATAGCCTATACTATCTTCCTTAGGTTTTGCATGACTTATTATTTGCATGACATTATTGTTATTATTATTATTATTAATAATAATAGAAAATAGTAGAAAGAGTACAGAGAAGAGCAACAAAAATGATTAGGGGACTGGAGGCTAAAGCATACAAGGAACGGTTGCTGGAATTGGGTATGTCTAGTTTAATGAAGAGAAGGACAAGGGGGGACATGATAGCAGTGTTCCAATATCTCAGGGGCTGCCACAAAGAAGAGGGAGTCAAGCTATTCTCCAAAGCGCCTGAAGGCAGGACAAGAAGCAACGGATGGAAACTAATCAAGGAGAGAAGCAACCTAGAACCAAGGAGGAACTTCCTGACAGTTAGAACAATTAACCAGTGGAACAACCTGCCTCCAGAAGCGGTGAATGGTCCAACACTGGAAGTTTTTAAGAAGAGACTGGACAGCCATTTGTCCGAAATGGTATAGGGTTTCCTTCCTGAGCAGGGGGTTGGACTAGATGACCTCCAAGATCCCTTCCAACTTAATAATAATAATAATAATAATAATAATAATAATAATAATAATATTTTCAGTAAATTTAGAAAACTAATTCATCCACGCTGACATTTATTTTTAATATTTACTACAAAAAATAATTTTCTTTTTCAAAACCTAGAACAAAAAAATCCTGAACGACTTTACAATATACCTAAAAGAAAATAAGATTCATCAATATTCTTATGAAATGTTAGGGAAATCTAGGGTTGTGGATTAAACAGATTAAAAAAGACATGTATAAAATTATCAGTGTTTTCAAGGGAATAATAATTCAGCCACTAGAAAGCAATTTATTTAGAACAAGAAATTATACTAAATATATTATTTTTTGCAAGACAGCTCTACCTGTTGCTTCAAATGTTTAAAAGCTGCATCTCCATTCTGGGGATCATTTAGGGCTTCTTGTAAGGCGTGATGAGAAAGAATTTGGTCCTTAAGTACATAATTTATAGCTGAGAATAGAATGTAAAATTTTGTTTTTGAGTTTGAATTGAATTAACAATGTAAATATTCTCTCAAATGTCTGTTGTTATTGTATGAGAAAACTAATATCCGATTCTGCAAATATTTTAAATGTACACAACTTTACAATGTAGTTTACACCATTTACATTGTAAATAACTTTACAATGTAATTCTCATATCGAAAACCATTATATTACAAAAGTTATTTTGAATTATTTCATCATTTATATTGTGTGATAAATAAAATACTTACCGTTATTTGCTTTTTTAAGCTTCCTAATTAAGTTTTCTAGTTCTTGTTTAGAAAGTGCAGAAATTCGTACCTGCTGGAATGGACACAGAATATTTCTTACTTTGTTTATAGAAACCCATCTATACAAAGTAAAAATAAGTCCCAAAAATTGTACTACATCGGATATGATCTAAACAATATCCAATTCTCCCTGACTAGAAAATATATTTAGATGAAGGACAAGAATAGTAATAAATACAGTACAATTCACAGGAGTGGAAAAGCTTTTCTTTTTGTTTTGTTTTCAATCACTCGGTGCCAAGAAGCGTAACCATATCAAGCCTTCAGGTTATTGGGGAATGGGTGTTTGTATCCTATGTATTGCTCTTTTTTTTTTACAACACTTGATATCATTTTTGAATTGCATGCTACACAACATTTGTATTCAAATCCAATATCTATCTACATCAGGCATGTCAAACTGCCAGCCCATGAGCCGGATGCATCATACTGAAACCGCGCCCACCCCATTGCCGGCAATGGGGAAAAAGTCGTGATACGTCGCACGACTTCACGTGACGTCGCGAGTTTGACATGCCTGATCTACATAGAAAAGGTACAGTGCAGTCAGCATTTTTTTAAGCTAGCATACTTTTCTGCCAGTTCTTGATGAGCCACCATGTGGAAAAACATTTGGATGTCACAGCAAAATAAATGCCTCTGTCCATTCCAACACCAGGATTTTTCTTCCTGCTGCTCAAATAGCATTAGATATATTTAATTGCCAAGACCACATATCTTGCTACTATAATTCTGCAACAAACAATGGCCAATGGTATGGTATTTGTTATCTCTGCAACTTCTATAAAACAGCATTTTTCCTATAACATTCTCACTAAATATATTATTATTATATTTTAATCCCATCCGTCTCTGTCTGTCTACACGTCTTTCTGGTCAACCCAATGCAGCAAATGTACCTAATATTTCTGCTTCAAATTTTCGCACAATTCTGTGAGGTGGGTTGGGCTAAGAGAGAGTGGCCTAGCTAGTTTTCATGGCTAAGGCAGGACTAGAATTCACAGTCTCTTGGTTTCTAGGCCAGCGCCTTAATCACAATATCAAACAAGCTATTGAGATAGACAGCATATAAATTTAATAAATAAAAATAATGAATATTTGGATTTTTAAAAAGCAGAGTTTATCTCTTCTAGCAGTTCAAAATATATTTAAGACATTTATTCACCTGTTCTTCAGATAATTCTGTTTCATTTTTCAGTCCTGCATTAATATCTTTAATAAAGTAGACCTTAAATGAAATATGGAAATGTTATAGACTAATTATAACTCTCTTTTCCAGTATTTACACGCATTAAGCTTTAAATGATTTAAGAAAAAACAAAATCATTCTGGAGTTTGATTGTACCTATAACACGAAACAATCATAAAGTTATCATTTGTAATATTTAGACAAGTGTATACAGATAGGCGAACCAAGGACTATTTTTTCTATTAGCACAATAAGACCTGTAATAAACTTATGAATTCTAATTTCATTTTATATAATATTTGACTAAACAAAATGTGACTTTATTTAACATCTATTATTTTCTACTTTTATTTCTTGTTTCACTGTTCTTCAATTACATCCTTGTAAAATCTTAAGTTGCTTTTATTGCTACCTATTGAAAGGATTTGCCTTATACTTTGAAATTCTTGGCTTTAAGGCAGCCCTCTTTGCTCTCCTATAATACCTAAGACCCATTTATGTTGCACACAGATTCTGGGTGCTTCCAGAACATGTTTCCATTATGCAATTATCTGGCTAAATTCACTGAATTCTATAAAGGATTCAGATAAACTGCCTTCTATTCGCAATTTCCCATGTTTCTTCACAAACTTTCCAGTCTTTCTTATCTCTGAAAATCAGTTAAATATGAGAAAGTAGAATAGTGATACAATAAAGCCCTATTGCTTTCATCAGGGTATTAATGGAAAGAAGCATCACTGCACAAGGCAATTCTGCTAGTATGCCCCTAGAAAATCCCCCTTAATTTTATTTCAAGCAGTTTCAATGACACTTACAGGCTTTGCCATCTCTCTTGAATTACACTTTTTCAAATGTTTTTGTAGCTGATCTTCATACACAGTGCTAAAATTAAAAATAAACAAATTAACAATGCTATTCATTGTTCTTTTTTTAAAAAAATCACACAATCTACTCTTGCTTACTGTTTTGGATCCAAAGGACAAGGGATTCTTTTCCTTTTATGTTCTTCCTAGTTAAAAAAAATAAACAATTTACTAAAACTTTAAATCATACCCTTTTTCAGCTCCATATCCCCCCAAAATAAAAGGAGTCCCAATTGATATAAATGTAACATAATGGAATTGGGGGGGGGGGACAAAACATAATGGATTGATTTACATTGGAATCAATATGCCTTAAAAGGTGCCTTATATCCAGGGGTGATGTGAAAGAGAAACCTTCCTTGAAAAAATTATCTGAGGCACTTGTTTTAAAAAAAAAACTTTGTATTCTGCCACTGCCCGTTTTCCACTTGTGCATTACTTGTTTTCTAGGTTGATGGCAACATTTTCTCTATGCATGGTATGCTAGGGAAACTAAGCCAGCCTCCTCCAACCCAGCATAACTTGCCCTAAACATGTAATCACATTCACAATCATCAGGATAATTTCCAATACTGGATGACAGACGGAACTTTTACACCGGATGGAAGGAAGAGATGAAAACGGGATGAACTAGAAAAAATCTAATGACATCTTCTCGGTGGGTGTGTGTGTACACACACTCTACATATATGACACACAGGTAAGAGATGAAAATGGGATGAACCAGAAAAATCTAATGACATCTTGTGTGTGTGTGTGTATGTGTGTGTACACTCTACATATATGACATGCAGGCGACCCGATCAAGGTGAATTTCCTCCCTCCCTCTGCCTGTGGTCAGAAAAGATAAACTGGAAGCTCACTGAAACAAAACCTTATTTTTACAAATGAAACGGATCGTTCGGCTCAGCGGCTTGTCTCGCTCTCCCCCTACTACCTCCTCGGCGCTGTGCTCGCCACAGAAGCGCCTGCCCTGCGCCGGGACCATCTTGCAAAAGCGCTTCTTCCGCTCCACGAAATAGGCGCATCGCCCCGGCGGAGGAAAAGAAGCCAGCTCGACGGGAGCCCCCGCCATCTTGCCTATAGGTGTTGTGGCTCCTCCCCCTCTCCTCCGTCCGCCCCGCCTCCCCCGGGGGCCGCGTGGCCCGTTCCCCGCCCTTCCTGCCTCGCTCCTTCCTGGCTTTCCCCCCCGCGGGAGCAGGGCGCCAAACTCAAAGCGCAAGATGGCGTCGGAGAGCCTCTTCAGCCAGTCGGTGCCCGTGCAGGTGAAATGCCAGGGCTGCGAGGAGAGGTGAGGCGCCGGCGCGGTTTTCTTCCCTCATATTGAATGGGGTCTGAAGTCTTTGCAGTCGGCTAAAAGCTGAGGGGGAGATTTTTTTCCCCTCTGGAGCCGCCCGTCCTTACTTCAGGCCGGGACTCGGACGGTTGGCTTTTCCCCGACCAGCCCGGGGAAAGCGGGGCGGAACTTCTCGTCGGGAGTGGCCTCCGCTTCTTTCATTTTCCTCCAATCCCCCCCCCCAAAAAAAAACCCTTTCAAAACAAAAACCCCAGAAAAGCTAGAGGTTTTTGGAACATGGCCGTTTCTATAACCCCCTTACAATTCTGAAAAAAGCAACAGTCGTGAATTAAAATCCTCGCAGATTTCTCTCAAGCTGCGGCCGCTGGGAGTGATCAATGACCCTGTCAGGCTTTTCAACTGCTGCAAGCTTGAGGGGTGTGTATAGTGTGGTTTTTGCTTGAATCAATAGGCTGACGAAGTGATTCTGGAAATGTACACATTGTTCTCTTTAACTGTGTTAAGTTGCTGGATACCGTGGCTGCTGCTTTTCTAACCTAACCGTCTAGTTGCCTGTGATTAATCCTGTGTTTATAATGTATTATAGATAACAAACGGCTACATATATGACTGTCTCTATATAGCAGCTAGATATTTTCAGGTATTTTAAACATATCTTGGCCCCCTTTTTCCCTTGGCGGAGCTTCCGTGCTTTTAACAGTTGAATGACAGCCAGATATTGGGCAGAGGGACTCTTGAAGTCAATTGTCATCTATCAATATCTGTCCCTTGGTTAGTTGTTAAGCTTTCGGAAGGATGTCAGGGGAAAAAGGGGGGAAAGGAAAGACTCTTTAACACCTGCTCATGATTTCTCTTAGTGTGGATTGTTTAGTTAGAGCCACTGGACCTGAGCTGCAAAAATCCGGACAACCAGTAAAAGTTTTTATTGTTGTCATCTGTGGTTGTCCGGATTTTTGCAGCCCAGATCTGGTAGTTTTAATTTAGCAAGCTTTCCTTGTGGTGTTTAAAAAATAATAAATGGTATTCTCCCACAATTTTAATAGAGTTATGGGAATAGCTTTTGGAATCAGATATTACCAATTAATAATTTGCTAAACTTATATGCTGCCTAAGTCTCCATGACTGGGCAGCTCTCAAAAATCAAACAAAAAAAAATTATAGTAAAACATACAATTTTTTTTAAAAAATAGGCACAATGAAAAGAAGGGTCTCGATGTCTCTTGCCAAAAGCCTGGATGAAGAACCAGAGTCATCTCACCCGTCAGGGAGAACATCATTCTATCGAGAGGGTCTGTGCTGCTACAGAGAAGGCACACTTCTGGGGTCCTGAGATGACATTGTTCAATCAAAGGAACCCACAGTGTGCCTACCCTGCAAGATTGAATTAGCTGGGCAAATGTTATGGGAGACAGGCCTTAAACTGCATAGGGCTTTATAGGTAACAAGGGTAGCCCCTTGTGTCACACCTTGAAGCAAACTGGCAACTAGTGCAGCTTGCCAAGCAGAGATTTTACATAGGCATGCTGATATATTCTGGACCAGTTGAAGGTTCTGGGTGGTCTTCGAGGGCAGTCCTTTGTAGAGCATTTCAGTAGTCAAGCTGTGAGGTGACTAGGGCATGAGTGACTGTCTGAAGGATAGCCCCCGATATAAGAGTGCAACTGGGGTACCAGCTGAATGCAGCTGACACCTGCTCTTGAAGCAGGAGCTGCAAGTCTAGCAAAACCCCCAGATTGTTTATCACCCTTGAAGTGGGAAGGGCTATCCTTTCAAGGTCAAAGATGGAATATCCCCCGATCTGGATGGTTCAAATACCCATAGCTACCCAATCTTCGTAGGATTAAGTCAGAAGCAGTTCCTCTCCATCTAGACCTATGTAGCCTCCAGGCACTGGGACAATAATTGGGTATTATCACATACTGAGGATGCTATACCCCAAACTGTCAGATGACTTTGCTTAGTGGTTGAAAAGGAAAGAGAGAGAATAGAATCCTGAAATCCTGGAGAAAGGAAGAGAATCATCATAAAATGTACAAAAAATTAGTTTGGAAAGTGTAGTTCTCACCTCATGCTGTATGCTATATACTCATCTTTGAAGAGCTCTGATTATTTATCATGAATTAATAATTATTCCTATCTTTTCATAAAATTAATGTCAATTAAAAATGATAAATTGAGGCATCCCCACCTTGAATTTGGGGGAATTTATTACTATAAATTGTAATCTCACATTTTATAGGACTGTGCCGTCTTCTTAAATATTCTATTCAGAACTAACTACATACCCTTGAAAACGATGGTAAAAGACGTAAGATTGTTGCTTGGAATAGTCTGAAACCAATTCTCCATGCTCAACTCTCATTGGGCTTTTGGATTTTTTTTTCTGAGGAAAACTTTATTCCCTCACTTCCCCTGTTTATTCCTCCCCCTGTTGATTCTTTAAAGTTTGTCTTCCTTGTACATGAATGGTACTATTTTCATGTCATATATTTGTCTGAATATTGTTATTCATGCAAAGTAATGTCTAGTTATTAAGCTGCATTAATAAAAATGACTGGTGTGAGTGGTGATTAGTATAGTGATATATAGAATCATAACTGATTATTTAGTGAATTATGTAGCTATCCATCTCATTGAACATGATTCTGGGTGAATCTTTTTCTTATCTAGTAAAAATATACAAAATATGTTGAACCAACAGCAGTTAAAACAATGTAACAACCAATAAAACTATGTGAGAATAATAATAAAAAAATTAAAAATAAACATAAAAAACAAAACTGCAGGTGAATACAATCATCTAAACAATGCAGCCATCTTGTAGGGGCCCCATGATCCCCAAGGTTGTTGGACAAGTCACATTTTAAGGGCTTTCCGGAAAACTAGCAGGGAAGATTGACTTTATGACAATCATGGTATATTGACTTTATGATAGATATAATTCTGTGCAAACTCTCTTAATGGATCACCTTTACTTGAATTAAAATACAGCATTTCATTTATCAATTGAAGAATATATTGCTGTTACTTACATCAATATATTGACTGCACTTTCATGTATTTTGCAGACGAATAAAGGTCCGAGTGAGTGTTGAAATGCAATCAACAACAAATCCCATTCATAGGAAGGTTTGTATCTCCTTCATTATGCATTGTGCTTTCAATTGTTACAATAAGTGATCCTGCTTAAAATTTTATTTGCTAACTCTGGCCAAGCATATGCCTTCATGAACAATACTTTATTGATTATTGATCATTGATCAAAATAAATATTATGAATAATAATATTACTACAGAACAGAGCAAGGAACTTATAACCTGGAAGTAATATTCCATGATAACTGTACATTGGCAAAGTTGAGACGGAAATGGGGCCAACCTAATCAAATCATATATTTCCAAATAACATATTCATTCAGTTTCTTTTCTACCCTTCATTCAATACCCTCGCACAGTTTTCCATGTTAATTTGCCCTCCCATCCTTTCACTTGGCCTTCTCTACATCATTATGATTAATTTTTCATATGTATTCCCTTCCCATTTGTTTAGCAGTTTTGTACTGTGGTATTGTCTGCTGAGAAAGCTGTTTTTGTCTTTTCTTATCAATTTAAAATATACAAAATATGTTGAACTGTGAACAGATCACTCCAGAAAACTCTGGACTATTATAAGAATAACAAAGTTGGAAGGAAACTGGAGGTCTTTTAGTCTAGCAGGAAACCCCATACCATTTCAGACAATAGTTGTCCAATCTGTTCTTAAAAACCTCCAGTGTTGAAGCACCCACAACTTCTGGAGGTAAGTCATTCCACTGATTAATTGTCTTAACTGTCAGGAAATGTCTCCTTAGTTTTAGATTACTTCTCTCCTTGATTAGTTTCCATCAGTTGCTTCTTGTTCTGCCCTCGGGTGCTTTGGAGAATAGCTTGACTCCCCCTTCTTTGTGGCAGTCCACTAAGATATTGGAACACTGCTATCATGTCATCTCTAATCCTTTTATTAAACTAGACATACCCAATTCCTGCAACTGCTCTTCATATGTTTTAGCCTCCAGTCCCCTATTATTGCTGAAATCATGCTATTCTAGGAAACAATTCAAGATGTTCAAGTTACAATACTCTGGGTGAACAAGGCCTGTTTTGGGGGTTACACCCTCCCCTTTGGAACACCTCAGACTGCTTTCCTGTAATTTGTTTCACAGACTGATAAAATTTCAGTCTTTAAGTGGCCAACTGCAGGTTTGTCTATTATTAGTAAAAAAAAATAATCTTTGTGGCTCACAGAAAGATTATTAGAAAGAAATTGAGAAACTCTCCACCATAAAGTAATGACAGAGTGAAGTAGTTCTAAAAGGCAAATAGTTCAAATGCTGAAATTCTTTAAACTCATTTTAATAACTTGTTTAAAGGAAAAATTGCTTGAAATAAATACTTTGAAGCAATTGCCAAAACCCTGTCATTCTAATCTGTAAGATTTACTTTAAGAATGCTGAGTCTGGGAAGAGGTCCCCATGGTCCTGAGGGAAGCAATGTTCCAGACTTTTCTAGCATGTTCTGTTTCCAGTGACAATTTTTGTACTTCACTGTGATTTATTGTGGATATATAACAAGCTGATAGCAGAATGTAATAGCTAAGGCTTGGACTTTCATGAGAGATACGGGTTTAAATTTCCACTCCACCAAGGATTCACTGGTTAATATAGGCCAGTTTAACCTACCTCAAATGCTAGTTTTTAGATCCCCATTTATTCATCCATGAACTCTTAGAAAATAGACCAGGCATAAATGGGGTAAATGTACAATAGAAAAAGTGATAAGCAGCATAATAGGTGAGGATTCGTCAAATAATTTATGTTAACTACCACATAAATTTTCTCTATAGGTTCTTTAGCTGATTGGAAAAAGTAGTATTTGTTGATAGCAGTCCCACAACCATAGGTTCTTTTGAGGAATGGTGTAGAACACAAAGTAGAGGTGAAATTTATTTCCCTTTATTATAGAGGAAGTGGAACTGTTGTGTTGTACTTATTTTTATCATTATGCTTAGATATCTTAGATTTCTAGATAACTTATTCCTTTGTTTCCGTATCTATGCCTTATTTCTTATAATTACATCTATGTTTTATTTCTGTTTGAACATCTTATTTGTTCTGCTATATCTATATCTGTGTTTCTGGCAAACTACTTTTGAAATCTTGCCAAGAAAACTTCAGCTTTGTCCAGGCAGTTGCCAAGAGTCAACACTGATGCAAAGGCACACATAAAAAAAATCTCTTTTTGGGCTAATTCTCCCTCCTCCTTTTCAAACAGCAAATGTTTTAACCTAGTCCTAGACTGTGTGATGTCCTTAGAGCACTACTGTTTTTGACCCTTACTGGATATTTCACTGGCAACTAGCTACACTGATCTTGGTTGTTTTCTTGCATATGTTTCATTACCCAGACTAAGTAATATCATCAGATGCAACAAAACAATTAAGCTCAGAGAACACCCAAGGACCCCTCATTTCAGCCCCGAGCTACAAATATTCTCCTTTATTGAAACTAGCTATAACTGTGCTGCAGGACCTTCCAGTCTTACTGAGGTGAATATGATTGTTGGACTGATGTTGCAGCTACTAATGCCATTTAACCATGTCCCTAATGCTAGTCCTCTTCAAGGATGCTAATGTCAAATTGTTTCTTGGCATTTATATTTCCTACACTGCTCTTTGCCAGAATCTTGTGGAGCCATTCTTCTCTTTCAAACAGCACCCTGAAGATCATCAATCTTTTTGGTTGCTCTGTCAGTCCTATGCCATGCCTCATTTCACTCACCTTTCACAATAACACACTAGTGGTAGCTTTTTAAATAGTTGGTAAAAGAGTGGAATCTGGATCAAAAGCTCCTAAACCTCATTCTACACCTGTACCCTACCATAAATTTTATTAAAACAATTCAATTAAAAATCCATAAAATTGGAACTTGTAAACATTGTATGTTATTTGCTGACTAAGGATCAAAGTTACAGTATTGATAAGCCTGTTTTCAGCTTTGAACTCTGGAAACAAGGACCCTGTGGAATGGAAAAGACCCAAGAAATATGGGCTGGGCCTTGGAAAAGAAGTTGATGGATCAGATAGGAGGCTTCCATTACTTTACCTTCACTTTAAAGACTGATTTGGATAGATTCTGCAGTCAGACTTCTCTTTTGAAATATTTAGGAATGAGGATTGCTCTAAGACTTCATACTTTTGCTATTGTTTTGTGATGCTCAGAGGATTTGTATGTTGCATAGAAGCTTTCAGCATTTTATGAGTCATATGATTTGGTACTATTGAAGTAGTTATTCTAGAGAAATACATTTCTTAATTTTTGAAATTAACATTCTCTTCCTTCAGGATTTAGTCGTTCGGCTAACTGAGGATTCAGATCCCTTTTTCCTGTATAATCTTGTTATTTCTGAGGAAGATTTTCAGAGGTAGGTTTTCGTGAATGTTCTGATTTTTTATACATTTACATTTTAAGTACACTATCCAGCATTAGGAATAAAGGATATTAGTACAATAGTCTTGCTACAAAAAAACCCCCAAATTAATCTCTATAATGTTAGGATTTTGTAAAGTATATAACTCAGTACTTATATGGAAATATTATCACTGTTGTTTGGTATGTTTAGTTTTGTTCTCTTTTTGCATGAATTATGAATACTAGCCTTAGTCTACGGATCTATGTGGATCTATTTAGGCCAGTATTTTTCAAACCTGGTAACTTTAAAACATGTGCATTTCAATTCCCAGAGTTTTCTCAGCACACTGCCTGGCGAATTCTGTGAATTGAATCCCATGCATCTTAAAAATTGCCAGGTTTCACTGACAAACATTGATTTAGACTTTCAACATTTTGAGGAGAAAGGCACTCTTATTTCAGGATTATGTTCTAGGAATTAGATGAAAACTACTGGGCTAAAAAATAAATAATGCTAGAAAGGGAAATGAGTATTAGTGCAGTAATAAGTGATTAATTGAAATGACAGGTAAATTGTGCTAGCATTCCAAAAGGTTATAAGAAAATTGTTTTGTAATTTTTTTCAGAGCCAAACACTTTAGAATTCTTAGCTTTTGAAAGAAATGTCTTGAGGATTAGCTGCTCTTACACACATTACATTGGTAGGTGTATTTAATTTTTTCTTTTTTTCTATGTAGTTTAAAACTCCAGCAAAGTCTTCTGGTAGATTTTTCTGCTTTTCCTCAGAGATTTATAGATCTTCTTCAGCACTGTATCCAAGAACAAGATAAAGAAATCCCAAGGTTAGTAATACATAAACAGTACTTTATATCGTCTTCAAATCAAGAATATAAATAATATTTGTAAATCAATCATTTTATCAAGTTCAAGAAAATAAAACTAAAATTAAAAAAAGGAGAGACAATAGGATCATTTGCATTTGTTTGTTTCTAGAATCTTTTGATGGCTTAGAGCTGCCCTTAATTGTTATTTTTTTAGGGGCTGGCTATTCAGGCAAAAAGCACAACCAGTAGTAGTATCTCCATCTTACAGGAAGTCCTCACTTTGTTCAGCAACTGTTCAAAGTTATGATTGTGTTGAACAAATGGTACTTACGCCTGGTCCTCAAAGCTACAACTATTACAGCCTCTTGTGGTTACAGGGTCAGAATTCAAGCCCTTGGCATTTACTATTGCAGGATGTGTTTCAACTCCTCCCCCCCCCATCTATCCCCCCCCACGCACACTTTTTTTGTCCTGCACTCTGCCCTGTGCTCCACTGCCCTGCCATCCACAGCTGACTTTTGCCATCTTCTTCCTCCCACTGCTAATAAATGGCACCTGGCCTTGGTTCTTCACAAGGCAGCTGCTGGCTGCATGTGGCCTTCTTTCTGAAGCTGCATGCCTCCTTTCTAAGGCATTCCGAAGGCTGTAGCTGCTTCATGAAGGCCCAGGCTGGGCACACCTTGTCAGGAGGAGGAAGAAGGCAATAAAAGTCAGCTGAGGACAGCAGAGCACAAGGTGGAGGAGGTGGCTATTACTGGGACTTCACACTGGAGAGCTGGGGTGGCTGTAGCTAGGGCAGCTGGGCCTTTGAAACACTGGCTGAGGCTTTGCACCACGGTGTTGGGTTGGCTGGCCATGGTATGGAGTTGAGTCAGTATTCCTTGGTGGCAGGAGCTTTGCTAACTGCTCTAGGATTGAAGTAGAGGCCTGGGGCAACAGGCAGGGTGAATTTGCCGAAGGTCCTGGGCCTCTACTTCAGCCCAGGTGCTACTGCCTCCGAGGAATGCCACTATGCAGGGCAGCCAAAATGTTCTGAGGCAATGACAGCTGGGGATTTATGCCATGGGGCGGCTTCACCCTGTGATGTTGGGATGGCAGCAGCTGGGGCTTTGCGGTGTGGTGCTGGGATAGCTGGTCATGGCATGGGGCTTGAGGTGGCACTCATTGGTAATGGTGGAACTGATGGCACTGGGGTTGAAGTAGAGGCCTGGGGATAGCAGTTGTATCACAAAAAAACGTGTCGACTTTTATCAGTGCACTGAAAGCGATTTGAGGCTACTAGAAATGTTCATGAGCAAAGATGTCCCATTCTTCCTTAGGGATTATAAGTAGCTTTGCCTTTTTTGAGGAGGCAAGTATTGCTTCTGTACTAATGTACAATAAAAACAAGTTAATAATTAGCTGTAATCACATAGCAAACTCTGCAGTTCCATTGAGAAGTATTTTGTTATATGTGATATTTTTTCTTTTTAGGTTTTTGCTACAGCTGGTTTCTTCAGGATCTAGTTTAGATCATACACCCTCATTTCTAAATGTGGTTGAGACAAATCCATTTAAACATCTTACCCATTTATCACTAAAATTCTTACCAGGAAATGATGCTGAAATCAAGAAATTTTTGGCATCCTGCCTCAAATCTTCTAAGGTACAATGATAGTTTCAGTTACATATATATACATAGGTAGGTGTTGCCTTTTTTGGCAATAATTATTATTTTTAGTCATTAAGAGAAGTAAAAGATGAAGTTAAATGGGACATGCTACTGAATTAAGGCTCACTAATATCCTAGTTTTAAATTTCTTTGTATTTTTATAATTGATTGATAGCAATACAATGAAATCTTAGTTTAACAGACCATTTGAGAGGTAAGGGATGTCTTATTTTTGACTGTCCATTAAATCAAAGAAAACACCATCTACAGTGATAGGAAAATTTTATCCATTGAATCCAAAGTCCTTTGTTACTGAAGTCTAAATTGAAATTTCATCTAGTTTCGAATGAATATTCTAAAAATATTTTAAAAAAGAACCAAACAGCCTGTGTAACTCCTGTAGTATAAATATGCTTGCAAATGATGTGCTAAATAAGGCAATCTTATATAGTACAAGCCTATGCATGTCGACTGATAAAAAGCCCTCCAATGTCCAGGAGAATATATTACAATTAATCACTTTGTAGACTGAAAATATATTGATGAGAAACTTTCAATTGTTTATAGGAAGAAAAGTTATTGCTAGAACAAAAACTTAGCAGAACAGAGGAGGACCTTACAAGAAAGCTGAATTATACACAGCAGGTAAGAGCAAAGTTTCAGTATGCCCCAATTTATAGAAAACCAATATAAATATATTTAGCTGTTTTAGCTATGTTTTAGCAAGAGTTTCTAACTATAAAGCTAATGGAACATATATTGCTGAACTTCTGTATAGAAATAAAATTTTATCAGAATAGCAAATTATAGCAAAATTAACAAAGTGTTATTATATTTTGAAGAATAACAAATTAACTGTAACATAAGCTTAAGTGGGTGAAAGCCTAACTCATTAGAGGAAATTCATGTTTTAATATGCTACAAAACTTTTTTTAAAAGAAAACAATTTAGATTAATATAGGATTGTGAAGGTATACAGAACAATATTTATATTGCTATATGTTTTAAATAGACAAATAAGACGTTATGATTGTGGTCCTTTAATAAAACTTTGTTAGAGTTAAATTCTAGGATTATATGAAACCCTAGTGACTATGCTTTTTTCTCTTAGGCCTTGTCAGAAAAGAGCAGAGAACTAGATAATTTAAGAAGCGAATGGGCCTCCAAGATAGCATCATTGAACAGCAAACATACTCAGGAATTATCAAATGAGAAGGAAAAAACTCTGCAGGTATATAAATAATACAGTGTATAAAACAAATGATTCCTTTTAAAATTAAGAATTACTAAAACACTTTCTATTTTTCACAGGCACAAGCACATTATCAGCAACAGAATGAGCAACAGAAAAGAGACTTGGAAAACTTGCATCAGAAAACTGTCCAGCAACTGCAGAACAGGCTGAAGGAGCTGGAACTTGCTAACAAAGACTTAATGGAAAGGAGATACAAAGGCGATTCCACAGTCAGGGAACTTAAAGCAAAATTATCAAGTGCAGAAGATGTATGTAACATTTGCCAATTTGTCTATTTAAAGATCTGATTTTCATGACTTACAATTTCTAGTTGTATACTTTATAAGCAATTAAAAATACAGCAAATATTCCACATTATAATAGGTGAATATAATGCAGTTATATGATCTAAACAATTGTTGCAGTGTATACTTACTTTTTAAATCAAGCTTAAATCTTCAAAATACTTTAGAATGCTTTCTTTTTCCAATCGATAAGGAATGCCAGAGAATGAAGCAAGAGGTTTTGTCCTTACGTCGGGAGAATACTACCTTAGATGCTGAATGCCATGAAAAGGAGAAGCAAGTTAATCAACTGCAGATGCGAGTTGCTGTTTTGGAACAAGAGATCAAAGATAAGGACCAGCTTGTTGCTAGGACAAAGGAAGTATTAGAAGCAACACAAGAGCAAAAGGTTCCTAGCATTTTTCCTATAGTACCATTATAACAAACATAGTCATTAAAGTTCATTATGATCTAAAATGTTATGTTGCGTGTTTGGCTAAGTGTACGTGACTGGGCACGTGCTGTCTGATTTGCAAATAAAAAGCTCCATTGGAGGAGACATGAACATGCAAGTTCTACCTGTCAGTATTTGTTTTAAAAAGCTAGGTAGCTTCATGATTTCAGGAGGAAGAAACTGAGTATTCATAGCCATTTTAAAGCAGTTTATCATTACTCTGCCTCCTTAACTCAAACTTATTTTCCTGGGGCTGTATGGCTACCTTGCAAGCACAGGGAAAAACATAGCTAATTTAAGGAGACATCTTTTTGATTTCAGCTTTGGAGTATAGAGCATCTCTGTGTATTACCTATAAGGTTTTTACATTATGTGAAAAGTAGAGCCTTTGTGGCATCGTTGTCTGTTTTTTTATTCTTTGTTTTTTAAAATTTTGAAAGTTAGCCTATTTTAGTGTAACAATAGAACACAATTTTTGACAATCTGAAGCTTCTTTGCCCAACTAGTAATATGGTTCATTAGAACTTGGCTGTGTTTAGAAACACATTGCATACATCATCTTCTTCCCCCACCCCCAAATTATAGATTGTAGAACATATTGCTGTATCGTGCATTATTAAACATTTTTACAGATATTTAGTAACACATTAAAGTTTCAAAGTGCTGCTGGTTTTACAGGCCACCTTATAGGATTTGCAGAACTACCAGCTCCTTGTATATTTGGAAACCAATCCATGCAGGTTTTCACTCTTTATTTGTTACATAATCTTCCTAACATTATATACTCTTTAAAAGGCAAACCTGGAAGAAAATGCAGAAAAGAAACAACTTCAGATAGGAAAACTGGAAACCTCACTGAAAGCTCTATCAACCGAGTTCCTGAAGGTTTGTTTAAAGATAGTATTCCTTTTTTATGATTATGGTTTGATTTCATCCGATCATCATTTAGTATTCTGAAATATTGTTTCCAGGCCAATGAGATAATAAATAAACTGCAAGGAGATGTAAAAACGCTAATGAGTAAGCTGAAATTGAAAAACACAGTAAC
Source organism: Azemiops feae (assembly GCA_023970755.1). NCBI lineage: Eukaryota > Metazoa > Chordata > Lepidosauria > Squamata > Viperidae > Azemiops > Azemiops feae. The sequence goes on along the minus strand of JALGBA010004043.1, from coordinate 1,678,595 downwards.
AGTTCAGCAAGAAAAGCTCTTGGCTGAAAAGGAAGAAAAACTACAGAAAGAACAAAAGGATTTACAGGAACTGGAAAGGTCTCTTCGAGAAAAAGAACAAGAGGTAACTTGAGAGTCTTGCTTCTAAAGAGTAAATGCTTAAACAAATACTAAGATTTCCTTTCATCAGAAATAATATTTTCTTTTTTTCCCATACACCCACTCTTCTCTGGAATGAAGCAAAGATTTCCTCAGTTTTAACTCATTTCTTGGTCACCTTATGTCCTTGTAGGTTTCTTGAGAAAAATGGTTTCTTAGCAAAATGATTTACTATTATTAAGGGATTATTTTCCTATTTCCCAATTTCATTTACTGTCCTGGATTTTCCTAGTGGTATCCCATCCAGGCATTAACAACACTCGAACCTTGTTTTCCGTTTTTTTAGGATCAGATAATGTTAATTAGATGCTACCAGTTGCTTTGACATACTCTGAAGTATTTTTGTTTTATGGTCTTTAAAATAAAAACGCCCATAGATTTGTATACATTTACTTATTTAGATTTCAAAAACAACTTGTACAATGATGATGATTTAGGAAAAATGTCTTCGGACATTAATTTTGAAATATTTCAGTTAATTAATAATATGAAAACATTTCAGGTACGCAAATTGCAGGAACAGTTAGAGGCTACAGTACAAAAACTGGAAGAAAGCAAACATCTTCTCAAAACAAATGAAAATGGTATGTGACTTTCTTGCATTAACTACTGTCTAATACTTTCAACAGTGTATATTTTAGTATATAGAATTTATTAGAAGATGTAGTCTTAGTTTGGGCTAGGCGTTTTCTCTGTTATCTATTTGTTTAGGCAATAATTGTGAATGTTGGATTTAAGATAAAGATGAATAGTTCTTTTTTAAATATTTGAAGAATTTTTGAGGGTAGGGATATTGAAGAATGATTCTGAGGAATGCCAGTCTTATTTTCCCTCCTTATAAATATTCATTTGTTTTGTCTGTATTAATGCAACTTGTGCATTTATTTTGTTTCCCTTCTAATGAATAACTTACAATGATACATAGAAGTTCCATCTTGTCACATAGGATTTATCAGTTCCTAATCGTATTAAAACTAAGATTGCAATTCTATAAATTTGTGTTTGGGAGTGAACCTCTATAACTCCGTTCTTAGTATAAATGCACTGGTTTAACTTTGCAAGCGTAGTCTATCCAGCCACATTCAGAATTTAATTTTGGTTTTGTTTTAAAATTAAAAATATTTGGGATAAAAAGTGAAGTGCTTTTTTTCTTTGCAGTCATCACATGGCTGAATAAACAATTGAATGAAATTCAGCTGACAAGGAAGCAAGAAATGCTAGGGACATCTAGTTCTAGCAACACTGTTTCAAGAACTGGCAGCTCTCCTCATAGTATGGTAATAGTAAAATTCTTGTGTATTCATCTTTGATACTGACCACGTTGCTGTCTTTCATAGTTTAATTTCTAAGTAAGAAGAGAAGATTCAATGGGAGTGCATACTTTGCATAAATTCTTCAGAAATGGATGGGTCGTGGGGCTCAGTTGGAATTGAGCTATTTTCCTTCGTCCTGATAAAAATATGAGGCTTGAGATTAGCATATTTCCCTCCATTTGCTTCCTTTACCATCCTGTCAATAGACGGTAAACTTCTAGATAGGGTCAGAGAGGAGAGCAAATGCTTCAGCCTGGGATTCAAACCCAAGTATTGACAGAAGCAGAGGATCTTAGCTTCAAGCAAATTAAATTTAGACCTAGGCAAAATATGAACTGCAATATATGAAGTGTAGTATGTATGGACGTTGACTATGCTTGCTTTAAACAAAGACAACAGGTATGAGCTAATTTGTTTTTGGTTTTTTTTTTTAACAGGCTGATAATAGGATTACGTCTTTAAACTCTGGACTGAACTATCCCATCTCCCCCTTGCTAGCTTTCCAAAGCTTCCCAGAAGCAGCTGCTGTCAAAAATGCCAACCAACAAATACCAGGAACAAAGGCAAGGAATTTAAGATGTTTATTTTTAATAAGGTTCCGTTACATTGTATCAAGTCATGTCATTTCCATTTTATTGATTTTTGCCCAAAACAAAATTCTTCTTCTGCTACTCTGGGTGACTACCATCTGTGAGGAAAAGCATACCAATTGGGGATGAGTGATGGGAAAAAAAAAAATGTCATTCAGAGTTTGTCATCCGGTTCCTTAAATATGGACCTGAATGGCCAGAATAATCCCCCAGTCGATATGCATGCAGTTAACTCATAAGGCTGCAATTTATACTTTTGTATTTTTTTAGATTATTTATATCGCCAACCTCTCAAAATAATTCAGGCCAGCATTCAGATAAAAAATCCGCAAAAGTCAACAATAAAATATAATAAAACAGATAAAAGAAATTCTATCAAAGAATCCAAGTGCCTGGGAAAAAAAGCCAAGAGTTTAAAGCTTTAGAAAAAGACAGCGTGGGGTCATCTGTATTTAATGTAGAATATTATTCCAACTGCTTCAAACACTATTGGCAAAATGATTGTGCAAGTACATAGATGCTAAGAGAAAACCATTCATTTTTCTAACAGCTAATATCATCGTCATGCAAAAGACAAACAGGTTCCACGAGTGAACCATATGGATAGTATTATTGCTGTAATTTACGATGTCAATGGTGATGTCAGACAATTTATTATTAGTACTCTTCGAGAAAGCTAATTCTGCTTTAAATAAATGTATTGACAATTTATACTATTCAATCATTAAACATTTCTGTAATATGTATAACTTTTCTTACATGTAATATTGTATGACTAAGACTTTGATACATAAAATGGCAAAAAATATAATACTGAAAAAAATCTTTTTCCAGCAGGTTCACTTCAATGTCCAACTGTCAGAAACAAACAGATGTTCAGATGCCCAGCCAGGGATTTCTGGGCTGATAGGTCATTCAGCAAATAAAGAAAAGTAAGCAGTTGAGAGTGGACCTGAGGAGAAAACTGGGAGCATTTAAAGAGAAGGTGGAAAGGCCATTTGGAGTTCAATAGGAAGGCAAACTTGGCAATTGGGAGGAAGCAGAACTATCTGGGGTAGAGGCCAAAGGGTTGAAGGAATGTGTAGAGTGAAAGCAACAGTGTCACTTCTAGAGGTAGTCAGTATTCTAAATGGAAGAAACCCATTATTTCTTCCAATGGCACTATATCAGAATTTCTCTTTTCTCAATACTAAGATGGTGTGGGAGCCACCAAGGCAAAGATTAAATGCACCAGAGGTCTAATAGGAAATAAAATACAATTAATGTAAGCCATATTCTGTCATGTTCTAATTTTCCGTTCTAACAAGAGCAATGTATTTACCTATATATTCACTCTGAAGTCATATGAAAATAATGACTTCTAGTAAAGGCTTACTTATGAATGTAATTGCCACCTGGGTAAACTGTTGCTATTGATGTAGAAAGAATAGATGTGATTGATGAACAGGTAGAATAGTTAATCTGCTTCTAAAAGGATGCACATTTTCAATTCCAGAGGTGAGGCCTTTGACCTGACTTGAGTGCAAAAATAGGTTTTCTCATTACCTTTTGGAAAGAGGCATTGCCTTAACATTTGTTCTTCTTTCCACCATTCCCCCTCTAGACATAGTTTTTAAGTATTTAAGTTATTCCTCTAATAAGGAATGAACTATGAAGTTATATATATATCTGAAAGAAAATTAACATTAAATTGACATATTCCCCCCATAGTACAGAAAAAAAACCCCTAATGTTCTGTTTTTCTTTTAAGAATAGCTTGGGGGCGGGGTTTGCAGGGAAATGTTAGTATGTCTTCAGGCAAACAGAATATATCTTGATGAATTTTAATAGTGATTCAGGTTATATGATATCCACAGTAATACTTTTTGGGGGGGAAATTAGGTCAGTGAAGAAACATCTAAAAGCAAATATCTGACTTTTTCCAGGGACTAGACCATTTTTTTTCATTTTCCCAGAGTCTAAGCAGAATGCCATCACTTCATGGAACATGGCTCCTTATAACAAAGATGCCATAGGAACAATTATAAAATATACCTAAGATCCTCCATCTGTCTGACTGGATCTCTTAAATTTTGTCAGTGCACTGTATATCAGTGCTGTGATCAGTCATATGCCACTCTCCACCTTCTTTGTATGATATTTCAAAAAGATGATGATATTTAAGTATGATAGAGGCCTTACAAAGATGAGATGGTCTGTTTGATAGTAGCAGAAAAACCAGGTTTCCAGAGACAAAACTCTTAAGGAATTAATATAACCACATTAAACTTAAGGAATTAAGCCTTGAATATAGGAATTTCTGTCCCCAGGATATGATTTTGAGGTCAGCATTCATGGACTTGCTGTCTTAAATAAAGTAATCCATAGGAGATCTGCAATCACATTTGAAATTCTTGCAAATTTTCCTGGAAACTTAGAAAACTCTTAAAAAGATGACTGCTTACAACAGTTCTATTTCCTTTTGACTTAGTGGTGAAAATGTGGGATTGGACACAAAGTATTTAAAGAAAAGGGAAGATAGCATACCTTTAAGAGGGCTCAATCAAAACACAACTCAAAACACAGGTAAATGTGTATACATATATAAATATATGCTTATATTTAATTAAAATGAAATTTTAAAATTTAATTTTAATTTAATTAAAATGAAAGAATTTTCTCAAAATCTCCGAAGACTTAAGGTATTTCAAGATCAATTCTTATCATTGCAGGATACATGAAGTCCTCTGCGCCAAAAAAAGTGCAGATTCCATGCAAGCCTGCAGCACCTTCTAAAACTTCTGCCTACTTTCCTGGATAGCACGTTGTAATTAAAGGTTTATAACAATTTTGATTTTTTTTTTTAAACGATTAGCATTTACATGCATTTGTTTCCCTTTTGAAATATCAACATTAAAGTAATCGAGTATCAACATCAACATTAAACAGATTTCTGGGTACTAAAGTGAATTAGTTCTAAGATGCTTAAATTACTATGTTTTTCTATAATATGAAGTGAATGTTTGTCTAATGGATAGACGTCTAGACTCCTAATTGGTTCTTCTCTAATAGTCGGTTTACATTTTTGCATATGCAAGGTTTTTGTTTTCAGTTTCCAGTATCAAAGATGCACTATCCGATAAGAAAGGGCTTACTGTTATTTCTATGCCAGCAGTTTATGGAATGTGGGGCTCAAAAGTGAAGAAATTGTGAAAGGCTTAAGGAGGAATTTACCTGACACAAATAGAATTGTTTCCAGAATTTTGGAGCTCATTTTTTCAGAGCCTATGATTCTGCAGGGAATTCTGCTTAAATTCAGTGCAGTGCAAATAGATCTGCCTTATTGTTCTAACTATATAATACTGCAATCTCAGGGAGGGGTATGGCAGATGGAATAGGGTATGAGGCTCCTGGTTCTATGTATGTCAGCCTAAATACACATAAACTTTCATACAATCTTTAATTTAGCAGTTTTGACATATCAAAAAGAATGTACAGATTGTTAAAATTGTTTCTAAGTTGGACATTTTTCCAATTATTTATAGATTTAAAGATTTTGTAATGATGCTACTACATGACCAAACTACACATTTCCAGCTTGAATAGCAAACTCTGCTGTTGAACCATTAGGGTCTAGCTTGAATAGCAATGGGTCTCTTGGCCATAAGTAAAAATGATTATTTGATGATGTTTGAAGCAATTTTTAAACACAGTATTGTCTGGTTTCTAACCATGCTGGAAGAAAAACATATAAACTGGCTCAGTCAAGTTCTTTTTGTTAGCTTTGGAACGCGTTTGAATCCAGGTATGCGAATTGTTTTTAGTAATTTTAATGGAACTATTAGTAATATTTAGGAATGCAATACTAGTGCCCACAAATCTATCATAAACATTTGTTTTAAAGTATTTTAGAATACCTGTGTTGTTGGTTAACAATATTGGCACATTTTGTCCAGGGTTTAGAAGACAGTACTTAAACCACTGATAAATGTTGGTATATTTTTGGCAAGGTTTTCCCTCCACTGTACATATTTTTGTCCTTGAGTGTAGTTTGCTGTCTGAACATAATGGGTGTCTTATTTTAGCATTTAATTTTGCAACATATATTTAAATTGAAATGTTATGTCTGGAAACTGGTCTGTTGCATCATACATAATGACTAATACTTTAAGCTGTGATCTAATATAAGAAAGATTAACAGGATAATGTTATTTTTGCTGCTATTCCTTTGAAATGTGCAAACCATTTTGCATTTAGAACGGTTGTTTTGAGAACTGTTTTGAATGTGAAATGTTTTGCACTTATTCTGTTCAGATGTTTTTAACTCTAGATGGTCTGCTCACATAGTTGTAAAATATTTGGGTTTCCATTTGCTAAGAAATTATGTTTCAATATGTTACATAACATTGGTCTATGGATTGTGGGAAACAAAGTATGTACAGTGTCTTACATTTAGACCTCTGCGGCCCAGTTTTCTTTACTGTAAAGAGTGATGAGGTTCAGGTGTTCTTGCTGTTTTTGACCATAGGGATCCCTGTGGAAAAATGGATGTAAGAATATCCTAGAGCTGCATGGAAAGATAAAAATCACGAATCTTTCTAGCTGGAGTTTGCAGTGGGACAACTGTGCCTCTAAATGAATCAAATCAGCAAAATTTGGCAGTCCAGCCAATTTTAAGTTTTATGAAATGCAGGGGGAAAAGTTTTAACATGCTGTAAGAACTTCATCATAATTATAGCTGGAAAATTTCTAGATATTAGTCCCATATAATTTCCTTTAATGGGATTTTATTACATTCATACTTTTTTTCCAAACAGAACTGCTCTGAATATCTTGTAATTTTTGTCAAATATACATTTAGCTAAATCTAACATATAAACTTGGTAATTTAAAGTGTGAACTGAAATCCCTTCAATTGCTTGGGTTTAAAAGTTTCAAGATATTTTAAGTGATTTGGATTTAGTTACTGGCTTTTTGGTATATACGTATATTTGTAATTCTGTATATTAAGTGAAAAATAACTGAAATCATTTAAATGTGTTATTGCACCATTATCTGCAGTGTAAAATGTGTATATATATATATATATATATGCGCATCTGTTCATTTTAATAAAACTTTTACACAGAAGTTTCGTTTCTGTCCAGAGTATAAACTTCGGCTTTCTTAATATGGAAAAGGAACATTTCTTATATGGTAGTTAAGATTTTAGAAAGTGAAGACTAGAGCAGGGGTGGCATGCCAGCAACCGGTCCACACAAACAAGCAAAGCCCCATCCGTGGGATGCAGGCAGCATACAAAACCACGCACTCTCCAGTCCGCGGAAAAAGCTCTCCACAGAACCAGTCCCTGGTGCCCAAAAGGTTGGGGACCTCTGGACTAGAGGACAGTCTTTGTTTCACTCCCTTAAAAAGTTCTCTTTTGCTTCATATAAAAGCTTGAGAGGAATCACCATGATAGCTATTAGAACTTAGTCCAAATTTCTAGACTAAAGCTCTTACTTTTGTGTTGTTAATTACAGAAAAGTGGATAGGTCTTGACGACTTTCATATTAGGAACTGACGTTCTTTTCCTGGTTCTCATTCGTGTTGGAGGCACCACTTAAAACTCTTGTTTCTTGGTGTAAAATAGCATATGAGAGGGGATATATAAACATTCATGTAGTTAGGGTGCCAATTACCTACAATTGAAGGACCTGTTTTTCCAAAAATTGCCTCCAGTAACATAGTCATATGCAGGCAAATTAGAATTTTCATGTTACCACCCGGAATTATAGAATTATTCTCCTTCCCCTACCACATAAAGTGATGTTCCAAAAAGCTAGCAACAACAAAATATACTTATAAATAACAAAAACAGGTATCTGCTGGTGAATCAGCTTTAGTACTACTTACTAAATGTGCCTAAGCTACCTTGCGGTTTTGAGAGCTATTTAACATGTTTTCATCAAATTGCCTGTAATAATGGCAAGCACAAAAAATCTCTTTAAGATTTTAGGTCGGGTGTCTGTTAGAAGAGCAGTGTTTCAAACATCTAGTGCCAAGCCACATAGGGCTAATTTATAACCAGTACTTTATTGGTGTAGGCAAGAATTAGTCAGTGGATTGGTTTAAACACGTACTGCACGATTCATATCAGTAAATTCTATAGACAAGCTAATATTTTTCAATTTAAGAATGTCAGTTGCGTAAAAAGCACACTATACCAGTTAAATCAAATGTGACTAAGCAATATATAATTGTTACCGGATCCAACTTGAGCGGAGAAGAAATAGGCCTGTTATTTGTGGTAAACCTCATGATTTAATGTGCCTGAATACCCAGCTGCTTAAATGATAGAACTGACCTTAAAATGTAGTTTCCTACTACTATTTTCTTATGTTTCCAGAGGCTATCAAGCATTTAAAGCAGGACCAAGAGAATAGTCTAGCATCAAATGAGTTGTGTTCAACACAAAGTTTTTCTTTGATTCATTTCTGATTGACCAGAAAAATCCTGTTGCGTGTGCATGCACACACACAGAAAAAACTCCATTCTCACTAAATGAAGATGCTAACTTTGCCCATGTAAAATCCCAGTTTAAAAGCCTGCCCTGTCCAAATACATCCAGAAGACTGGGTACTCACTAGATGAATGAATGCTTCAATTTAATGGTTAATTTTCCACGCTCCTATTCTAGAATGTATCAAAGAGCTCTCTAAAATGTAATAAGAGTCAAGTAGTTTACATGTTAAAGTTTTTGTTGGTAAAGAAATACTTTACTTTTCTTTCTACAAAGCTGCAAAGTAACTGGCAAGATATTTTAACCAGATTTCTCAAGAAAGTGCAAGTGAAGATTAAAATAAAAATCCAGAGCAGACCATATAGTAAGTACTACCTTACCCAGTGCTACCTGAATTTTAGTGACTACAAAGAATTAACATTAAGATCTTAATATGCTAATGCTAGCTCGTGCAAACCTTTCTCTGTCCATCCCTCCCATATTTCTATTAACAATAACTTAGTTTATACATTTGCTAAGAGTTCATTTGTACTATATATCAATTCAGCCTTTTTTTAAAGATCTCAGGAGAGAGTAGAAAAAAAACAAAAGACAATCCACCGGCCTCTTACTATGTTTCTACATCAATACAAAAATAAAGTTTAATAAACTTGGGACCTAATATAAGAAGCCATAGTATTTTTTTAATGCAATAAAACCACAGTGAAATGGGATTAATGAGAAATGTTCTAAAGAATCCTTAGTTAACACTGGAGAAAGATGCCTTCCTACAGGCTAAACTACAGTACTTTGTTTTCTTATTACTCAGAAGTGAGCTATCTTTGCTGTAACCTTACCCAGAGAAACTATACTAGCACTATGCAATTGGAATAAATATATGTACTGTCCAAAGAAATCCTTCAGTATTCACACAATTACTGCTTTCCATTTTTCATCTGACACGATGTACCTTTTGTTCCAAGTGCTAAGGCTAAAGAAATCTTAATTAAAATTTCAGAAAGTGTTTTTCTAGGTACATAAATTCTTATGATAAAAATATATATGTATATCTAGAACAAAATGTGTGATATGAAAGATGTACAATCAACTGTATTGACAGTATATTATACCAAGTATATCATTTTTAAAAAATCACTAAAATATTCAACTTTTATTAACAGAGTATTTACAATTTTTCAGCTTCTATTCAACCGTGGTGAAAGTTTTAAAAAAAACTTAAGCAATAACCACAGCACAAGATGAAAACATTTTGAACTATACAATACTTTATACACATTTTATACAAAGGAACACTTAAATAATACAACTGGACACAAAAATATACACTTTTAGAGAAATTCACATCGGTAATTGTATAAAGCTCTCTCCTGTACTGTGGTCCTGAAAATGCAGGACAACCCCTTGGCTCTGAAGTATTATTTGTGACAATCCTAAAAGGCCACTATAGAGCAAGAATTGCCACTTGAATTACTAGACAAAAAGAGTATTTACTAGCCTGTCATACCCCCTACATATGTAATTTACAAATAAAATAGTAGGAAAAGCTGATCAACTCTCATTTGTCCTTGGTTCAAACCTGAACAGCTATTCATCTTGTCAAGTAATAGAAGTGACAATCATGTATAGAGCACATCGACATCATCAAGGCTGTCAGCTTAGAGTTGAGTTTGTACGTTCAAGTTTTGAGGTCCTTATGCAAAACATCCAAAGCATAGTGGTATCAAATTGTATTTATGAAGGTAAGAGTGTTGGAGCCAATAGTAAAATCTAGGCTCACACTACACAGAATTAGCAGAATAATGCACTTAAAGTGTTCAGGATGTGTATTCAACACATGATTTGTGTTAGTAAAAAAAAGAAAAAAAAACCTGTCAGACATTGATTTGAAAGTCCAATAGCAAACAAATTCACCTTCCCAGCCAAGTGCATCTATGTTAAGGCTTTGAATCCATCTGACCAACGATTTTACAGACAAAAGAGATACCCAAATTCTGCTTGTATGTCTCACTGAGACCAGCATGAAGAGAACGAAGCTTAACACCTTCAAGAAACTGATGCAGGAACACATGCTGATACCTTGTATATATATATATATAATTTTGTTCAAAATTAAGGAGATTTAATATATTTAGGACTTTTGACAAAAATCCTAGCTTCTTTTTAAAAACCAAAGTAAATTTAAGTTGTAACTTCTTTGGATGATTTTCCATTTCCTGTTTGTGGTTCTTAACAGTTTTCATGCAAGAGATCCATTTCTTAAGAACATCTTAAGAAATGACAATTTCAATGAAAATGGAATGTGTATCCAGAACTGCAGGTGAAAAAATAAAACTTGCTCTACGAGTCCTTGAGTTTTGTCATCATACATTTGTGTCCTGTAATAAAGGTTCTTTGGCCTCTCCAGGGGCCTGTGGGCTGTGTGGATGTCCATGTCCACCACAGTGTTTTTTCCAGCTGCTAGAGCGAACATTTAAATTGGTATGTTCAGGAATAAACAAGGCAACGAGGAGAGCCAGTAATACAGAACATGCGCCAAATAAGAATGGAGGCCCAGGAATGATGGAATTCTGGAAAGAAAAACAAAACAGCCGATTAGCGTAAGAAGACAAAAAGTCAGCACTTTAGCTTATTTAGTTAAATTATGGTTAGATTATCTTACGCAAGAATGAAGTGGAGTGTGAACAACCTGATTTTGCGCTTCAATATCATGAGCTAGCTGTTTCTTTCCCACTGCTCCCCTCATTACTTCAGAGATTTCAAATCACTGACCTCTGATCTGGTAAAATTAGATAATAATCCTGCTCAACTCTCCTTTGGCTGCATGGCTTAAGTTTTTTTCATCTCCTAAACACTTTATATGGCATAGTTAGAGAGCAACATCTAAATCTGAAGCTGCATATATTTTGCAAAGATGAATTGTTATCGATGTTCAGGGAATTAGTTGATTATATTGCAGGCCACATATAAAACTAACATCTTCATGCATACAGGGTTTGTATGGTTATGTAATGATACTCTATTATTTCTTTTCTATAGGTAAGTCATCACTCGTCTACAGGTTGCATTTTTAATTTGGCATTCCACCTGTGTCCCATCAGATGGCACTATTTCAAGGAAGTGTTTCCCCCCAACATGTGGGATACAGGAATACCATTAGGGAAAGACAGTCCCTCAAATAAGCAGCATATTTTTTTGTACATGTTATTAAAATACCAACAATTAAATTGTAAGCCACCCAGAATTTTTGACGAGGCTGATGACCTCAAATCTGAATTAAATAAATAGCTCAGTCCATGCACCTTGGGCTTTAGGTGATAAACAGCATGTTGAATTGCAAACCAAAGCTATTACTCTATCCTGGCCTGAACGTAGGTTGAAAACGGTCTAGATAATGCACAGTATTGGGATCACATTGTGCTAGGGGGAAGACTGAGAATCACAATCCTCTGACTACACAATTTCCCATCCTGATTTGGATTTTGTACATATTGTCAGGTGCAAGAAGTCAGGAACTAAGGTACAGTTCAAAAGTACTACAAGTTTCTTTCATGCTATCTATACACAAGAATCTGAACTACCAAAGATCAAGAATTGGCACCAGATACAAGTCAACAGACTTCAAGGGGAAGTCTCTCATGGGGACGTAGAGAGTGCGTTTGACCCCATCCTTGGGCTCAGCCTAGTCATCTCCTACACATATATTGCAACAAAAGGGCAGCTATACTTCCAATGTTACATGGCAAGCAAGCTATAAGATCCCTACAAGAATTCATACATTTCAGTTGCTTTCAGTTGTTTGCTCAATAACTCTTAGCTTACAGAATCTGGACCTACAATTGTATCTACATGGAGAAATAGATCCCATTTCCAAATACTGCCTTTTGAGAACTAGGCCAATATATGTATCAGTCTAGCACATGAGTGAGATTAATTTTAGACTAAGCAAAATAAAATGTTCCTGTGTCAGCAAAGAATTTTCCTATTCAAGAAGAGTGATGTTCAGAAGCAATCTGTTGCTTAAAAAAATAAAACAATATCCAGAGAATAATTATAAGTTAGTCATTTTTTTTCTTTTGCAAGCAACAACAAATCTCTGTGGCTTGATAAGGAACAAATCACCACTATGGGAGTGAGGGAAGATTAATCGTTCTCCCCTTTTTGTTCTGAAAAAGTAAAGTACTCTATTATGAGCCGTGGTGACACAGTGTTTAGAATGCAGTATTGCAGGCTAACTCTGCCAACTGCCAGGAGTTTGATCCTGACCGGCTCAAGGTTGACTCAGCCCTTCATCAATCCAAGATTGGTAAAATGAGGACCGAGATTGTTAGGGGCAATAGGCTGACTCTGTAAATCGCTTAGAGAGGGCTGTAAAGCATTATGGGGAGGTATATACAGTAAGTTTAACTGCTATTGCCATTGAGAACTCTTGACTTACAACTGGTTAACAACCACTTGAAGTTAAAACAAACCCTCCAAAAGTTACTTACGACCCATTTTCGAAGTTACACACCCAGTCACGTGATCACATTTTGGGTGCTTGGCAATCAGCTCACCTTTACTGCTGTTTATAGCATTTCATGGTTACAGGACCACAATTTACTACTATTTTGTCGGTTTCCGACATTTACTTACAGTTTCTGGCAAAGAATGCCCATTGGGGAGAATTGATTGAAAATGCATTTGCTTAACAACAGTGGCATTTGCTTAATGCCTGCCACAAAAAAGTAAATATAAATTAAAGCAGGTTAAACTACAAGACGTTGTTACTGATTGTGAGGGATTAGCCCAGGATAATTTCCAAGACAGCTGTAAGGAAAAGATTCATGCTATTTGGCAGATAAAGTTCTTTGGATCTCTTTAGAGTTGAACCTCAACCAGTCAGTTTCAGCTGAGGTACCTTGTGTGGTTATCTGGAGAAAGACTGAGTTTGTGACTTCTGAGCATTCTCCAGTCCGTTAGCTTGGTCACCTGTCTGTTAAACCCAGGTCACTCCTAGATAGCGAAAGGTGTCAGGGAGGTGATCTGTAGTTGGGTCTATGCTGCGGTGTCAGGTCTTTGAGTGACAAGGCTGTGGTGCATCTTCTCAAGAAGACATCACTGGAGCCAACAGTCTTAGATAATTACTGTCCCGGGAAGATAGTAATGGAGAAAGGCATGGCGAGGCTTCAGGTCCATAGGACCTCGGAGGAATGACATGCATTTCAGTCAAGCCTGAGGCCGGGATTTAGTAGAGGGACGTCACTGGATTGTGCCTCATGATCTCTCAGTGGCTTTTGATACTGTCATCCAAAGTATCTAGTGCAGGGGTAGGCAACCTTGGCTCTTTTATGACTCGTGGACTTCAACTCCCAGAATTCCTGAGCCAGCATGGCTGGCTCAGGAATTCTGGGAATTGAAGTCCACGAGTCATAAAAGCCAAGGTTGCCTACCCCTGACTAGTGGAACTGGTTTCAGGAATTGGGGGGTAGGAGACACTGTTTTACAGTGGTTCTCCCCCCTTTCTTTGTGGCTGGTGACAATCAGTAAAAAATTTCTGAGTTGCAGTGATACATTTAAAATTATGATTTTTTTTTCTTATCATCACATACACATTTAAAAAAAAAGAAATACTTGCTGTGCCTTAAACATACTTGCTGTGAATGGTGTTGGGGGGGCACATTGACTTCATTTTCAGTCATTGGATTTTCATTCAATTCTACATGGAAGATGTAGAATATGAAACCATAAAGCGCTGGTCCCAAACCATTACAGAGTCCTCTAATTCCTGTTATCATTCCTTGGACAACTCCTATAAAATAATGCATATTCAAATCAACATCTATAAGCAAATGATAAAAATGTATTATGATTAGTTATTAGAAGATTAAAAAATATACACGTTCAACAATATTTACATGCTTTGCGCAGAAATATCAGCAAATGTTCTGATTTTTTTGAGAAGTAGTTAGGATGCTTGCAAAATACCCTTTGTGACTATTAATCAAAATAATATGGTGGCGTTGTTTGAAAAGAGAGATCTGTCAATTTTCAGTAAGGCGATATTTCCACTATTAAGGAGTTTCTGTCTTGTGTGTTAATTTTAAGAAGTGCTTACCCTGTTGATCAGCATCAGCAGTTCGTGAAACAAGTGCACTCACTGCTGGAAATGTGATGCTTGACATGGCTGCAACAGCCCCTGCTGCCCACATCATCCTGGAAAAGAGGGTATAGAGACCGATAAATGAATCAGGCTAGTATTCACAATGATTTCAATAGATTTTAAAATTAATCAAATCAGTCAGATACGAAGAAAAACATATAACTCCAAAACAAAGTTAATACAAAGTAGCCCCTTGACTTAACAACCACAATTGAGCTCAAAAATTCTATTGCTAAGGGAGAAAAAGTTATTAAGTGAATCTTGCCCCATTTTACGACCTTTCTTGCCACAGTTGTTATGTGAATCACTGCAGTTGTTAAAGTTAATAACACAGTTGTTAAGTGAATCTGGTTTCCCCATTGACTTTCTTTGTCAGAAGGTTGCAAAAACGTAATCACATGACTCTGCAACCGTCATAAATGTGAGTGGTTGTCCAGCATCCAAATGTAAACCATGGGGATGTTGCAACAGTCGTAAGTATGAAAAATAGTCATAAGTCCCTTTTTTCAGTGCCATTGTAACTTTCAGTGGTCACTGAATGAACTGTTGTAAGTCCAGGACTACCTGTAGCTTGCATGAAAACATCAGTGAGAGGCATACTATTGATGGATGCTTTAAAAACCTCTGTTAAGTTAACAAAAGGTGTAACGATAAAAAAACACAATGAAAAATTACTTACCAAGGTTCAGAGCCAAAACCGTACCATGCAAGCTGCAATATTTGAAATCCAAGACCAAGTAAGATGGTGTTTTTGTTTCCAATTGATCTCATAAGTAAGCTCAGAACTATCGTCTGAGGAAAGAAAAAGGTTAAAAAGGCTAAAAATCAGGACTTTTCAGAGATTTGACCACTGTGATAACTACATCAATACAAAGCTTGACCTTCACCTCCCTACTTCAGGTGGACTCAGCTGATCTTGCATGCTTGTCCTCATCAGGGAAGGGCTGCCCCTGTATGTGAGGTTGGGGCAGAGGCATTGGGTGACCATGTTTTTTTTTTTTATCAGCTTTCCCTCTTCCACGCTCCCAAGACATGGCAACCTCCTAGGTATCGTTCTAGAAAGTTATCAAAATGAACCCATTCCATAAGCCCAGGCTATCAACCTACTTGAACAAACAGTACTGGCAGATACTCAGCAAGTGTATTTTCTCAGTTACAATTACCTGTGCAACAATGGAGAGAATCCCGAGGACAGCGATAAATGCTGCGACGCTTTCTGATGAAAATCTCATTATCTAAATTTTTAAAGAGAGAAACCCACTGTAGAGGATCATGATAAACTATGAATGACTCCCACGTACATGTACAGATAATAAAAGTTTGTTTAATAAAATCTTGTAAGAAATCAAGATAACACATTCCTCCATTTAAGAACGACATTACAGTACATAAGAGCTTATTCTATGGAAATTAGAGGCTGAACAGTAGTCACTTTTAATGAAATAAATCTGCTCTTAAAACATAACAATTCCAAATTGCATAAAATGGAAACGTTTTGTTCTATTGAAAGAGTTAACCAAAAATTAAGACCTAAATCTATTTTGTAAGTCATGGCTATATTCACTTTCATTTTTGCAAACCAATGTGTGCAATTAAAAGAATTAGGCAAATGTTTACCTGTCTGAGGTACAAGAAGAAGCTGGAATACTGGCCTGCCTCAGGGAGGTAGGAGAGAAAGACCGTGATGCAGATTAGCAGCACTATAGAATCCTGACCCACTTTCTTCAATGACTAGAAATAAAGAGTAACATAAACCAATTAACTTTTATTAGTAAGACTGTCAAGAATCTGGATTTCCTAAGTTTTTTTTTTAAATTAATCATGGGTAGGGAACAGCTGGGGAAAGAAACAGAGAAAGCAGGATTTCTGCCAGTTGGGGGATTCTTCCCAAACAGAAAATAATCAATACGTTGAAAAAAAACAAAAATATCCTGAAGGTACATTAACTACTACTTGCTTTCCAGAATCTATGGAATACATATTAAGTCCCATTGAATATGGTTTAGAAATAGACAGGGAAAGAGACATAGCCTGCTGGAATTCTTTACAGCCTATGACAGTGGTGGCGAACCTATGGCACGGGTGCCAGAGGCGGCACTCAGAGCCCTCTCTGTAGGCACGCGCACCATTGCCCCAGTCCTAGGCCTTCAGCTGGGTTTTATAAAACCTTTTCGCTTTAGGCCTCCGCCACCGTGTGCGCAAAAAAAAAAAAAAGTTCAGTCAATTTCAACTTCTCGCGGGAAAAAAAAAGATCTTGCAAAGTTGAAATTGATTGATTGAACTTTTTAGTCCCACCCAGTCTGCCGTTACCACCGCAGCCACGCCCACCCAATTGGCCACGCTCACCTAATTGGCCACACCTACCCGGCACTTGACAATGCATAAGTGGGTTTTGGGTTGCAATTTGGGCACTCAGTCTCTAAAAGTTTCGCCATCACTGGCCTATGAGATGCAGCGAATTTATCTCAACTGGGACATAGTAAGCTTTTGGAAATCAGCCCCACTATAGACAATGCTCTTTTAAGGATGAAGGGGTAAGATAATGATAGCATCTTCCCAGCATAGTGTAAGGCCCTGATGACCAGTTTTCTCCAAACCTAGGGCAGTCGGCACTATAAGACTTTTACATGCAATACTGTGGGGTCCTTAGTGCTCTCCGAGGGTCGTTTTCTTGGAGACATTTCATTACCCAACTAGATATCATCATCAGTGATAACAGGAAAACAACCAAGCTCAGAGAGCACCAAGGACCCCATAATTCAACTTTGAGCCACAGGTATTCTCTTCTACTGGCACACACAATACTGGACTACTCCAGCCAGATATGGAAACTACCCATCTAATCCTAGAGCTCAGCTCAGCAGTCACACGTTTACTTTGGACGAGGGGAAACACACGGACGCAGAAATATTTTTTCACTTTTAATACTGTAGAAAACTAAAGTAGGATTAAAATTATACACAGTAAACTACCTTAACGTGTTTATAGGAGCTTGCTATTTTACTCTATTTTATTTAATTCAACGTTAAATAAAATGAAATATTCCAAACCCTGTATAGCTCAAATTTAGCCTAGTTTAAATAGCTCTTATTTCCTACTTCTTCTTGAAGAAGGAAAACTAAGTCTATGTCCTTTGATGCCTATTTCAAAATGAACTCAGAATAAACTGCTACGCTCTTTTCTTTTCAGATTGTATCTGAAAAAAATAAAATTAAATAAAAAAACAAATAAACAAACAGACTAACAATCCAATGCTAGTAACTCTCCAAGAAAGAATATCAACAGAAACTGAAATGGGCAGTACAGGAATGACAACGGCAGACTGATTCTTTTCTTAATTAAACTCCCCTTGACTAGTCATCTCTCTGCCACAGCCTGTTCCTCACAATATAAAATGCTAACTATCACAAGGATCCCCTTGTTCTTGGTTAGAATGTACTGTCCTGTGATCACTTGAATGACAGAATAGAAGGCAAGTGATTTATCCTCCATTTTGGAACTTAAGAATAAAGAAACCCGGAACTATCCTTATTCCACAGGCCTTCCCAGTCCATATAGGCAAAATCTAGATGTTTACTGCTTTTGCCTGGGATTCCCTCAGCTCTCTCTTGGAGGTTTCTCTGCAGAGTTGAAATCCAATCAGATGTATGGAAGAGAGATCCCATTAGGGTGGGTATATATTTAAAAAAAATATATATATTTTTTTAAATCCAAATAATGCAAATCCCATTTTAAATGACCCCTTAGTATCCCCCATCCAACTATATTGAAATATCGTGAAATACATTACCGCAAAAGGGTCAGCTTGTTCCCAAGAAATAGGTGCTCCCCATGATGCAGGCCTCATTTTTTCTGGCAGTGATTCAGGTACAGCAACAAGAATAAAGCAAATGTCCAGTAATGCAATTGCTGTCGCTAAGACGACCACCAGACTATCTCCGTACACTCGACCAAGATAGGCACCAATGGCAGGACTGGTAACTAAACTGGCAGCAAATGTTGCTGAAACCTGTGATTGATAACAATTAAGCGAGATGAGGTTTAGTAGGTAACCACACACCACTTACCGAGAATCCTAAACATTTTAAGTCTGAATTTCTTGACAAGAAGAAGAGGTATGCATCTAAACTTTATTTACACTATCTTCCTGTTGTGCAGCTTTCAAAGCATCTCCCAGGATAAGACATGTAAATATGACAATAATAATGGCAGTAATAACTGGCCGCAGAGTTCCTAAAAATATACGTGGCAATTCAGCAACGGTAAAAATGGATTTGTTCTAACAAATGGGGAAAGTTGCATTTCAAAACGCTAGTGAGAAAGAGAACTGAAATAAGCTGCATATATCCTCTGATGATTACTGAAATCATATTACTACATTTATAGCAAGGTAAGATTTCTCTCTCTCCCCCCCCCTTCCCCCATAACTACCTGTGAATTGAGGGGGTTATAAATGGCATTTGTGGATAAAATTAGAAGCTGACGAAAACCAACGAACAAAGAAAAAGTACAAATTACAGCAGAATTCCACGATGACTGCCCGAAGATTAGCTTGTTCCTAGCTGTAATTATGTGTGTTTGCACAATTTAATTCTTTTTACCCAGGTAGACCTTTGCTCCTCTTCCTTTTGTTCCCTTGCCTGCTCATTTACCACCCTTCCAGTTTGTCCAGTTGCCCTCCCTTTCTCCTTCCCTTCCCTTCCCATCCCAGAGAAGCAACTATATAGACAGTATAGTGAGAATAGGAAAGCAGGGCAACGCACAGGTGCTTTGCCTGCTTTTCTAACTCTTTTTCTCTTGTTCCTTCTTGGTGGGGTGGTGATGGTCTTCCAATTGCATAAATAGGGACAAAGAGATCTGATGATCAACATGCACAATATTTGAATATATAGAAATAACTGCATATACCAAGCCATAGGCCATGCTTCTTTCGTGTTCTTGGGTTATATCAGCTACATAAGCAAATACCACTGAAAAGGTCACTGCAAAGACTCCAGAGACAGAAATAACTGCAAAGTACCACCTAGAACAGAGGATACCGTAAGATTAAAACCAAGAAACTTGTTAAAAACATCTTAATTAGTAACTACGTAACGCTGCCTGTCCAAGATGCATGCACATTATTGTCACTATTCCTGTAATACATGAACATGGATTTCTAAATATTGTGGATGGCATTGAATAGGAGATATTTTCCCTTTAAATAAAAAAAAGAACTATGTAATTGTGGTTCAAATCTAAGAGTCTGAGCAGCGGCCGCAAATCTAACCACTGCTAATACATTTCTCTTTTATAATGTTCAATAGTTTCAGCGTTCTTTACTCCTTGGAATCTTTAAAGGATTACTTCTTTTAGCAAAGGAACAAATAACTATAATATCAAGCTAAGCTATCTGAAAGGGAAACTGACAGAAAGCATAGTTACTTCTTATCCAAAGCTGCCCCTTTGGTAAACTTATACTGAGAACAATCTTGTTCAAAAAATAAAAAATAAAAAATGGCAGAAATGATTTTCAAGCCTTAGCTGCTAGAAGAATGTCTGAAGGATACCAAAAACAGTCACGTCATTCTGCTACCATTTTGAGAACTTGTTCAAGAGCAAAGCAAACAGGAAAACCAAATTTTTGCACCGTAGACAATGCATTTATTAAGTGATCTGGCACTCTTGCCAAAAGATTCAATCCCTAGGCGCACAAAGAAACCTCAGATTACTTTGAATGAGGTTAAATATAGGTAACCCTCGCTTAACAACCCTTAGTTCAATGACTGTTCAAAGTTATGACAATACTGAACGAATGGTACTTAAGACCAGTTCTCAAAAGTTCCGGCCACTGGGTGCTGAGTAGTCCACTCGCACTTAAGACCTTAGAGCAGGGGTAGGCAACCTTGGCTCTTTTATGACTCGTGGACTTCAACTCCCAGAATTCCTGAGCCAGCATGGCTCAGCTTGGAAACCTCTCCCTTTCCCCTCAGCATGGCTGGCTCAGGAATTCTGGGAGTTGAAGTCCACGAGTCATAAAAGAGCCAAGGTTGCCTACCCCTGCCTTAGGGGCACTTCAGCTATCCCCCACCCACCTATCTCCTCCCATCTCTGCCCTCTGGGCCACCCTGCACTCCATTGCAACGCCCCACTTCTCCTCCCGCCCCTACCTCCAGCTGACTTCCACTTTCTTCTTCTTCCTGCAGTTGGCCCGGGATCCAGGCACTGGGTGACAGTGCAGCCCTGGGATGCACACCATGAGTGCGGCAGGGCTGCAGATTCTGATCTGCTGAAAGGTGCTTGCCAGGCCTGGCCGGGGAGGAGGAAACGGGGGGGAGGCGAGGTCTGGTGCTCTCTATTACCAAGCAAGGTAGGAGAGGCAATGGTGGTTCCCCAGGGGAAGGTGGAGGCTGTGCTGGGGGCGCTGTTCGAAGTGGTGGCAGAAGTTGAGGGATAAGGGCTTCCTGGAGGGGCAGCATGTGCTCTGCAACTCATATTGGAAGCACTCCTGGAGACCGGGCCTGCAGGCTTCGGCAAGGGCTAGAGGCAAGCCCAGAGCTGACAGAGCCTACGCATAGGTCCTCTGCTTGCTTGCTCTCAGCCCAGCCTTCCTCCTACAAATGCAACAGACTAGTTCTGCAGGGCCACTTTGCAGGGAGGGAGGCTTGATCAAGAGTAAGCAGAGGGAGAGGAGAGGAAGGAGGGAGGGAGGGAGATGAAGTGGAGGCAAGCATGACAGGGTAGGAGAAGCACGAGGACCTGATCTAATGACAAAACGGTCTTAGAAACTGGAACTATTGGACTTGCCTTTGCTAAGTGATGCGGTCGTGGGATGTTTTGCTTAATGACCGCTGGGCTCAGCGATGGAAATTCCAGTCACAATTAGGGTTATTAAACGCGGATTATCTGTACTAATCTTTCAATTTAAGGTACTCATGGGACAAACGGTGTCCATTAAAGCAGAATGTCTGCTAAATCCAAATGAAATTTTGTGTATGCATTTTATGCATGCCCAAGGTGAAGAATGGGGTTTTGCTTAGGCAAAAACAAGACAATATATTGACGGATTTTTGTCCACCACATTCCAAGTCTGCTAGACTGGTATATGTTATATCAAGGATTTACTGTATTTTAAAACAGACAGATGATGAAACTCACTCTACAGGATTTACTTGACCAACATATAAAAGCAGATTTTAGATACTAACCAGGGGCTGATCTTCATCAGTGGAATCGGAGCACAGGTAAAAAATACTGTTAGCAGCAGGAATGATTTTCGGCCCCAAACATCAGACAGAGCACCAATCAGAGGAGCACTCAGAAAAGACAATAAACCCTGTGAATTAAACACAAATTCGTCCTACACAAAGAAATGGCACTACAGGAGTGTAGTGGCCATGACTTCACCATTAAAAAACAAGTTCCACAAAACTGCTTCCAGCTTTTCAGGCAAGTGCAGTGATAGTCTTCCCCAGTACTGTAAAGTAGGCTAATAAGCAATTCTTTCTTTCTTTCTTTCTTTCTTTCTTTCTTTCTTTCTTTCTTTCTTTCTTTCTTTCTTTCTTTCTTTTTCTTTCTTTCTCTTTCTTTCTTTCTCTCTTTCTTTCTCTCTCTCTCTCCCTCTCTCTCTCTCTCTCTCTCTCACACACACACACACACAAAGACACACACACACTACCATAACCATGAATAATCACCAAATGACCAGGGAAGAAAATTTATTTCAGTCTAGAGTACAAATTGTACATAACACATGGACTAATGGTTTTTATAAGAGCTCTACAGTGCACTTTGCATAATACATTACAATATATTTAGGCAGAACAAGGGGAAAAGTGAGACCTATTTCCAGCTGGATGTAGTGGCTTGAAACCAGGAGACCATGAACTCTAGTCTTTCCTTAAGCACAACAGCTGTATGGATGAATCTGGGTCAATCACTCCCTTTCAATCCAACCCACCTCATAAGGTTGCTGTTGTGGAGAAAAGAGGAAACGGGAGCATTGGAATGTACGATGTCTTGATTTCGCCAAATAAAGGTGGGGGGGGGAATCAATAAATAAATTTATTGATGTCCAGGACAGTCACAACCCACTGTTCTCTTCTCTAGGGAGTCAGAAGAGGAAGGTGATATATTGTCAAACACTCTAGGGCTGCCATGTATAATCTATATGAAATCCTTTGGAATCCGGAATGGAACGTGTAATGGTCCCTATTGAACCACAATGATTACTTTACAAGGTTATTGACTTAAGAGTATAAAGATTAATTCAATTTAATGTATGTGCACGTCTTTGAAGTTGACTCTCATATTATTTTCTTTAAATATACTATACAGCATCAAAGACATAAGTGTTTCTAGAGCAGAAAGTAGAATGTCACAGCTGGGGGGGAGGGGGGGAAACTAGAAAAAATGGGGGGGAAAGACTTTTCCACTAAAAATCAAAGGATTATGAAAGAAGGATTATCAAGCAGGCAAATCTGTCAAGAAAGCATTTCTGGTTTGTACCAGACACTAGAAGCATAAACAACGATAGATGAAAAGCATTATTATTAGCATGGGAAAGCTTAGGTGTGGTTGAAGAAAGCTTTTTCCTCAATGTGTATGGAAGAGTAGCACATCAGGAATAGGAAAAGATAGGATATTTTTAGTCACCAATCACTAGTCCTACCACATGATCTGCTTGAACGTGCTTTTATTTTTTTTATGAGCTAGGCTTAGAGACTCCATTGTCTTAAAGCCTCTTTAAAATCTATTATTCTAACCATCTGAACATGAAGTATTCAGTAGTCAATCAGATCTTACCTTTACTCCTTGGATTAAGCCATTCATTAAAAACGTATGCTTTGGGAAGGTTTCATGCAAAACCTGTAAAATAATTATGCACATGACAAGCATGAAGAGACCGGTACAACTTTTTAAAACTGTCCAAATAAAGAAGATCACGTTTTAAAGAAATAAATCTCCCTTATGCATCAACTTTGCCTAATTACGTGAAACTTCGGATTATTTATTATAAAAGTTGTGATTGTGTGGTCGTTAGGATTTCAAGAAATAAGTGCAAAGAAGGACTGACTCCTCCTCCTCCTCCTCCTCAGGGAAGGGTTGAATAAGAAAAGAAAATATAAGCATAAATGTCTTTTTCATCTTGTGTTCTGAGGGATTAGGAATCACTTTGGATCCTTTTGTGCATTTAGGGTTCTGAAATACTAGAAATATTAGTATGTTTTTATAGAAATCAGAACATTATTATCTGAGATTTATATCTCAGTGCCTAAATGCTTGTGATTTACACAATTCTTTTATATTGATTTGAAAGCTATTAAAAAAAAACAAGTTAACTATCTTTGACCTGAGGTTAACTGCTGAAAGATCCAATGGGTACATCCATATACTTTTAAAAATAACAATACAGAAGTGGTTTGCCATGCCTTCTTCAGTAATGTATTTATTTTCTTCTGATTTTCCAGGCTAGTATATAGTTCTGATATTTTTTGGGGGTGGTCTCCCATTCAAGCATTACCAGGACTGACCCTGATTAATAGTTTCCAAGATGCTCCAAGGCTGGCTAGATACTACCATCCAGTTGGGCTCTTCTCAAAACTGATAAACATTATTTTATCGTGAGATGGGCATGCAGGAAAAACAACAGGCAGAGCTGTTATTTTATCTACAATAACTTTATTCAAATGTAATTGTATTTATACATTATGCAACTCCTTGAGCAGCAATTGACCTAATTAATAAAAACTAGTTTCTAATGGATTTTTTTGAAATGTTTCCCATCCTCTATAAGCAATTCAACTGTAATCAGGAAAGTGTTGTTCCTGCACTCATTAATAATACCAGTCAAACCAGGTTTCTATATGAATTTTTAATTGAGAACAGAATATTTATTTGAGAACAAATAACCTATAACTCTGTGCGAATACTTCAGCCCATTTTAAACTGTTACAAACTGGCTTTAATAAAGCATTTTGCTAATTACAGGGAATGCATTACATCACAACATACCTAAAACAAATGAATAAATGTTCATATATTGTTCTCCTTATTATTCTGTACAATGTTATGTAAAAAAAAAATTCAAACAACTCAAATATATTCCTCTCCTAAACCACTTCTGGATTTAACTGAATAGATAATTTCAACAAAATTTGTTGTCAAAAACACTATTTCTTAAAGAGTGGTCCTAGGACCTCCCAAGACTGTCTCATAATTCAATATTAAAATACTATCAAATAAATACAGTAAATATCAATAAATATAACCCATACAAAGAAAAGCATTTTGAGGTCTTCATAATTTTTAAAAGTGGAAAAGGTCCTAAAGGAAAAGAGTTTAAGAAACACTGCTTTAAAACAAAAAGGAATAGGTAAATGAAGCAGCCTTTCAAATTATTTTAAAGGAATTCATCTGCAAAGACTTTAGTTTGGACATGTAATTGTAGCATAACAACTAGGAATATGGAAATCCAATTTCATTTTTTTTCAACAGAATTTACATTTAACTGTATTTTGCTGCCAAAATAGCAAATTATATTTGGAGTTTATCAACCTGAATCTTAAACCAACTTTAATTTTAAAATTGAAAAGAAAAATGGTTATCTTTATGGCTGAAAAGATAGAAATGGTACATCTGAACTGCTGTAGTTCATTTTTAATTAAATCAGAAAACCATATCTAAAACTGAATACTGGACTTAGAAAAATGTTTTCACTTACCACCAATGTAGGTGCTGTTAGAAGTCCCCAAGCAAAAAATTCCAAAAATATAACGATGACAGCATGGTAGACACTAGGAGAACCTATTCCTTGAGGCTAAGAGGAAAAAATAGGATTGTTACTTTACTTATAGTAATAAAAACAGTGGGGAAGGAAAAAAATATTAGAAGTCAAAAAATGAATGACACAGCCAAAGGTACATGATAAAACTATAATTTAATGTTTATGACTCTGAGCGAAAAATGGATTCCATTTATTCTTTCCTGCCCTTCAGAGACATTCCAACAATGCATTATTTTTCTCTGCAGATAAATGTAACAAATTATGCCTTGGGTCAGGCATACTTCTTCAGCCATTGAAAATGCTATAATTTAAATAAAGTGTGGAGAATAAAAGCCAAAAGGAGGTGGTTCTCTCTCCACACCTCTTCTTTAGACAAGATGCCTTTGTGGTGGTAGCTTCCAAAACCCACTTCTCCTGAAGACATATTTTGTCTCCTGAAAAGGAGCTAATTCAAGAGTCCTAGCAAGGAGAATTCTTAAGTATCAGAATTAAGAACTTGTTTGTTCATCTCCTCATAGGAAATTAAATTAAATAATTTTAATTTCAAGGCCATAGTTTGAACTGTACGAACAACTAACAAGTACTAACAAGCAAGTACTGGCACACATAACACCAGACATGTCACTGGAAGGAAGGCAAAATCACAAAAACGTGTCTCACTTATTTTGGCCATGTCATGTGGGGGAATTCACTGGAGAAAGCAATTATGTTTGGAAGAGTTAGCGGTAAAAGGAAACCAGTCCGTCAAAGAACCCAATGGCTGGACACCATCAAAGCTGACATCAGCTGCTAGAGCATAGAACAACTCGAAGAAGTAGGGCAAGATCAAAAGATGTGAAAAGACCTGGCCCATAGAAGCACTAAGTCAGAAACACTGAATAGATATCATCATCATCATCAATCTGAACTGTATTCTGCATCAGGGTTCCAAAAAGCAGTAAAAGAACAGCTTCTTTTCACTGTTTCATAAGCTCTTTTTTTCCCATAGTAGGAAATACAAAGATCCAGCTGTCAGCACTGAAAAGTTTTGCTGAAGGAATCTTAGCACTACTTTATCTGTAATTGCAGAAAGTTTTTTGTATGTCAATAAATACAAACAGTGTTTAACAATAGGGCGGTGGTGGGAGACCTAGTTTTTAAAATGCATGGAGTCTTTGCCTTCCCTACAACATTGGAACAGCAGAGGAACAGGAATAATCTTGCCCGATCCCTTGCTTGTTTTGGTTCATAATAAGCAACTGGAGCTTCAACCATCCAAGGTGGTTGAATAGCTCAGATTCTTTTGCTGCCTTTTGCCAGTTCCAGGCAGAAAGGGACTTGGTATTTATTCCTGAGATCCTGCTTTATTTTAAAGCTGCAGCCTGAGATTAGAGACAACAACCTGCATCATGAGAGGCCTAGAAATAACATATTTATGGGCTTGTTACTATGGTCACTGAGAATTTGTTGAAACCTATGCAGTGTACACATTTTAGATCTGGCAGAGAAAGCAGGCTGCAGGTAACCATCAACTAGGGATCTACATTTGCTGGGTCTCAGGAGACGTGCCTCCTTTGCAGTGGTACCCACCTGGTGGAACATTTTTCTCACCAAAATTAAATTAGCTCCATCCCTTTTGACATTTCAGAAGGCCCTCAGGACCTGGTGATGTTATTAGGCCTGGGACTCCCAGGGAGACAGAGACATGTTTAGATGGCTCCATCGTTGAGGTGGTTATTTCTAATCTCTCTTCAACTAGGGGGTTTGTATATTTGTTGTACTATTTACTTCTAACTGTAGGCTTTATTTTTTTTATATCTGTGGTTTTTAATCTGACTGTTGTGTGTTGCCCAGAGTTGCTTTTGGTGAGATGGGTGGCTATACAAAACTCCCCATAGCAATAATTTGTATGAGTGTGCATAACATCTAATCAAAATACTTTATGTGCAATTTGATAAATAAATAGGTATGCACTGACTGTTACACCCCACTTCCTCTTTTTTTATATATATAAAGCAGCTCCTGTTCACAGCATCAGTATATGGTTAGTACTGTAGCCTTGTGTAACAATACCCTTCTTTTGCTAAGCAATTACAGTGAATCACCACAGTTGCTGCTTCCCTCAATACTTCCTTCCTTCTCTTACAATGCTTATATGCTGCAGAAAGGGTGGGGGAGGGGAAAGAGAATTAGTAGCTAATCCAAGGCAGTTGTAAGGGATTCTATAAAAAGACACTAGTGGTAAACACTGTGCAAGCACTAAAACAGAAACCATTTTTTTCTACTAATTTTCTTCCAATACTTTGACTTCTAGAACACTGGAATACCATCTAAATTCTAAAGCCACGCTGCATCCTGTCATACCAAATAGCATAGTTCCTTAAATAACAGCGTGAACAAAGAATTTAGGAATTCATGCAATATGTTGAACACTGTAATTAATAAATGATCACTTTCCCTTTCCTTAGCAGGATTCTTTCAGTATGTTAACATATAGCCTTTCATTAAAGAAATGAAACCAATGTTTAAAATAAAGATGGCATACTGCAACACAGCTTTATTTCCAAGAATGCCTATGGATTCCATATTGGCTCCAAAGGTATTTTTACTCTCTCTCTCTCTCTCTCTCTCTCTCTCTCTCTCTCTCTCTCTATATATATATATATCTATATATATATATATATCTATCTATCTATCTATCTATCTATCTATATATCTATCTATATATATATCTATATATATATATATCTATATATATATATCTATCTATTATATAATATTATTTATCTATATATATATATATATATATATTATATATATATATATATATATATATATATATATATATATATATATATATATATATATATATATATATATATATATATATATAGATAGATAGATAGATAGATAGATAGATATATAGATATATATATATATATATATATATAGATAGATAGATAGATAGATAGATAGATATATAGATATATATATATATATATATAAGTGGCTGGAACTCCACAGTATTTAATAAATGTGTCCATGTCCCTAGTCTAGTGGGAAAAAAGCCAGTTAAGGGTTTATAACAGGGGTCTTCAAACTTGGCCCTTTTATGACTTGTGGACTTCAACTCCCAGAATTCCTCAGCCAGGCACACTGGCTGAGGAATTCTGGGAGTTGAAGTCCACAAGTCATAAAAGGGCCAAGTTTGAAGACCCCTGGTTTATAATGAATATCCTGGAGGACAGGATAGCAAGGAGCAACTTCAGCAGCTTGCATTCTACTATTATTGACAACTCCCACGGTAGCAGCCATTTTCTAAATAGGAAAACTCCCCATAGCAATAATTTGTATGAACATACATAACATCTAATCAAAATATTTTACATGTGCTCCTGGTCAAAAAAGTTAAGAGAGTTAAGCATTCTTGCCATATCCTTAGCAATGAGCTATTTTATTATGGGGTTCTTGGTGCTCTCTGAATTAGGTTGTTTTCTTGCAGACATAGGAAACATTGTAAGTGCTAGAAGGCAGTGGGGTTTTCTTTCTGTTTATGTATAAGTGGCCTGCCCTTTCAATGTTGGTCAGTGTTCTTGGCAGCTCCTTGATCAGGCTGAGTTGGTATTTCCTTGATTGGGCTATTTTTGGGTTGAGTTGATTGGCCTATTGATCTGCTATTAAATTTTACTACAAAAACAGTCCCATACTGAAGGTAAATTGGTGACATTCCCTGCCATCTTCTCTAGCCCAACAGATTATTATTCAAAGTATCCATAGTTTATCATCCAAAATACATGACTGGAAAATGTTTTCATTAGCCTCAACCACAAAAATAAAACTTTTCAATTCTTCCAAATTTTGTGTCAAGGTACATGTTACAAAATGGGACAGAATGAAGGAACGAAAAACAATAGGTTTACATTTAACCGTTGCTTACATTAACCGTTGCTTTAGATCAGTCCCAATATGGAGGTGCAGCCTTGAACATAGCATCTAGTCTAGGGGACTATTGTTACTTCATTACACACAATGTTAAAGCACAAAGAAATACCTTAGTTTTTCTCCCTGTTTCTAAAAATGTAGGTATTTAAATGCAATTCCTGCAGTTCAGAGGCATAGAATCAAGATCACGCAAAGTATTAGTGCCGCTTTATAAAACCCTAGTAAGATCAGACCTGGAATACTGCAGCCAATTTTGGTCACCATATCACAAAAAAGATGTTGAGTTTGGAAAAAAATCAGAGGAGAGCAACTAAGACGATCAAAGGCCTGGAGACTAAAACATACGAAGAACGGCTGCGGGACTTGGGTTTGGCTAGTCCAGGGGTAGGCAGGCAACCTTGGCTCTTTTATGACTCGTGGACTTCAACTCCCAGAGTTCCTGAGCTAGCCATGCTGGCTCAGGAATTCTGGGAGTTGAAGTCCACGAGTCATAAAAGAGCCAAGGTTGCCTACCCCTGGGCTAGTCTAAAGAAAAGAAGAAATAGGAGAGATATGAGAGCAGTATTCCAGTATTTGAGGGACTGCCACAAAGAAGAGAGGGGTCACGTTATTGACCAAAGCACCAGAGGGAAGGATGAGAAACAATGGTAGGAAACTGATCAAAGAGAGAAGCAACCTGGAATTAAGGAAAAACTTCCCAACAGTGAGAACCATTAACCAGTGGAACAGCTTGCCTCTAGAAATCGTGGGCACTCCATCACTGGAGATTTTTAAGAAGAGACTAGACCAGTGATGGCGAACCTTTTAGAGACCGAGTGCCCAAACTGCAACCCAAAACCCACTTATGTATCGCCGGGTGGGCATGGCCCACTGGGTGGGCGTGGCTACAGTGGTCACGGCAGATTGGGTGGGCGTGGCCAGGGTGGGGGTGGCCATCTCGATGTTGCTCCTGGGGAGGGATGCCTCTGGGGGCTGGGCAGGGTTGGGGGAGATCCAGGGGGTCTCTGGCGGGTGGGCCGGTGGGCAGGAGGCTCGTCCTGCATGATGAGGCGAGGCGAGGGAGGGGGCAGGGCGGGGGTTAGGATTAGGCTGCCGCTGCTTTCCCCCCAGGATGGAGCGCCCCACCGCTGCTCACACCCAGTGGCGAAGGTGGAGTTTGGGAGGCAGCAGCAGGGTGTAGCCCAGGTGTGGCCCAGCAGCAGCAGTAAAGCTCATCCTCCGGTGAATGCTCCCCACTCAAGCAGCCACCAGCGGCTCCTCAGCTCCATCTGAGTTGAAGAAAGTGGAGGTGCAGCAGCGGGATTGCTCTCAATAAGGCGGGCGCACATGAGCGAGCAACGCACCCAGCTTATTGTTTGAGAGCAATCCCACTGCTGCGCCTCCGCTTTCAATTCGGACGGAGCCGAGGTACCCAAGCCACTGCACCGCCTGCCTCCCCCTCCCCCCCATGCCTCAGGCTGGTGCCGCCAGCAGCTTGCTCAGGACCATTAGGCTGCCCCCGCCAAGGAGAAGAGTGGTGAGGTTTTGTGCCAGCCGGCCAGCCAGGCAACGAGTAGGTCAGGGGATGGTGGCTGGCTGGCTGGGGAGGGGGAATCATGGCTGCTTGGGGGGGGGATCTGCCAAGCCTCAGGGCAGCGGCATTGGCAACTCCCCCCACCCGGCCCATTTCCCCGGCTCCGTTACCGGTAGCAGCTCCCTCAGAGAGCGCCCTACAGCCCTCACCATCAAGTTTCTATTGCACAAGCTTCCTGGAGCTGAGGAGAAGTGCAGTTACTGAGCCGCCAGACGGGTCTGGTGGGCAGCATTGCCTTCTGCTTTTCCTGCTGCGGCATTGGCTGCTGGTGTTGCCCTCCTGAGAGGAGGGCGCAGTGACTGGCTGGTGCCCATGCCACAAATGGGGATTGAAGCCCCGCCGAAAAAAGCGCTTCTGATCAGCTGCAGCACGCCATGGAGAGATAATTGTTCTATCTTCAGGTAAAGCTCTATTACCATTAAATGCTTTTTGCAGACACCTATTGCAGAGCAGGCCTAAAGAACTTGTAGGAGGGAAAGGGCCATATTGATAAATTAAAAATAATCACGGGCCATAAATAGCTATCAGGCCAATCAGCTGTTTGGTAGCTAGCAGTGCAACAGCAGCTATGAAGGTGAGGCCAGTAAATGTTGGAGGTGCTTGGCAGTACATGTTTTGGGGTAGAAGTTCCTTCCTGGTAATAGCAACCTTTGGCAGCAATGGATTTTCAAAGTTTTTTTTTTTTTTAAAAAATGGCAGCAGACCACATGTCATATGTTGCCCAGGCCTGATCTACAGTAGTAACTGTCAATGCTGTAACATTGGATGTTCCTGCTCTGACAACTGATGGAAATTGCAGCCATGTTTACTTTGCTTTTAACATGCTTTTTCTTCTGTTTAGAAATTAGGTGTTGAAGGGGGGATGGGGTGAATGCTTGAGCTCAGCTAGCCATAATAACAATGCAGCTCCGTGGGAACTCAAGGACACAAACCGATGTTTTGGCGGGCTGAGGCGCTCCGGGCTAATTGGAGAATGTGATTTATGACTACTTCGTGGGGGTGGGACTTGCAACTTGTTGCTTTGTATCTGGGGGAAGGGAATCTAGTTTTGGGTTCAACTATGTAGTGCCGATACTTTGTTTCCTGAATAAAATGTTCTCTAAGGAATAATTCTTGCCTTAAAATTCTTTAATGTGTTTCATCTATCGGAACCATGACAGTAACAGTATCTCCCTGCAGCCATTCCAATCATTTTGAATATGACTTCCACTGGCTTTCCATTGTGTTAGGCATCCTGTTTCCAAATATCTTACCAGTGCTATTTAAGATTAAAATTGGGATCTTCTTCACGCAAAATATATGAAATACAGTTAGTCCTGTACGATCAATACTGGAACCAGAATTTTTGTTACTAGGCAAAGCGTGTCATCATGTGATTGTACCACTTAACAACTGTAATCCCAGCACTTGTTAATCAAGAATCACAGGTCATTAATCAAGTACCCATCCAATACAAGTCATTCCACGACTTGATCACTCCTAGCCCTGAGCTTCGGTAAGGTAAGAGACTGCCTCCTCTTCAACTTCCCCAACCTGCCTATTTCCTCCCCCCATCTCTGTCCCATTGGCCGTCCTCCGGCACCCCATCTTGTGAAGTAGCAAGCAGACCTTGAACTACGAGGCTCTGAGGTTGCTTGCCATACTGCAGGTCAGGGGCTTCTTGGAGCACCATGGCTCTGCAGCTGCAAAAGCCCCTGACCTTAGAAGCCTTAGCTGCCCCAACTTGGCCTAACAGTGCAGCTCAAAGCCACCAGATCCTGGAAAGCACCATACCGTAGTGCAAAGCTGCAGTGTTCCGGAAAGCCAGAGAAGCATGGCACAAAGCCCTAAGCCACCCCAGGAAATCCCAGCAACACAATGCAAAACTGCTGTTCCAGCCCAACCAACCACCCTGCATGCCACCATTGCAGCTGATCTTTACCTTCTTCTTGCTCTCACTGCTGATGAGGCATGCCTGCCCTGGCCCCTTTTATTTTATTTTATTAAATTTATATCTCACTCATCACACTATCTAAAGTGACTATGTGTGGCTTGCCATACAGTAAAAGCACACATATAAAAAGATTAAAATTAACAGGAATTAGATAAAACTAGGACCCAAGTACACAAGCGGAACGGAGATGGGATCTTCTCTCTTATTCTCCTTCTCTCTTATTCTCTCTCAGCTACTTCTAGCATACGGTGCCCCCATCAGGGCACTAACCATTCAACAGAGCCAGGTTTTGAAGCTCTTCTGAAAGGCCAAGAAGGCGGGGGAGGATTTCACCTCCATCAGCAAGATGTTCCAAAGAGCGGGGCCACAGCAGAAAGGTTCTGCCCCTAGACCCCACCAGCTGAAATTCCTTGACTGAATCTGTAGCATTCCCCTCTTGCTGGAGCAAGCCAGCTACTTGGCCACCTTGGGAAGAAAGCACTGTGCAGCTAGCTTTTGCCTCTAGTACAGCCTGGCCCAGTTGTGCTTGGTCAGCAATGGGAGCAAGAAGATGACAAAGATAAGCTAGAATGGCTTGGGCAGCAGAGCCCAGGGGGTCCAAAGGGCATAGATGGGGGGAGAATGGCAGGCAGGAAAGCTGAAGCACTCCTGTAATCATAAGGCAGCCTGTCAAATTCCGAAATTTTGTTCACGTGATTATGGGGTGCTTACACAGCCATAACTTCAGGGACCAGTCTTAAGTCCCTTTGTTCAGCATGGGCATAACTTTGATCAGTGAATGGTTAAGTCAAGGACCAACTGTATCACTGAATCATTGCGTGAAAAACTATAATAGCCTTGTCTTGTACAGTACCATACACTTAAGATGTGTAAGAGATTAAGAAATGCAAGAGGAAATACTGCAACTCTCTTATTTTCTTCAAGAATGGGAAAGGTAACTTTATCACCAACAATAAATTCATTCTCCATTTATCCAGCTGCACAACAGTACTAGGCCACAATTGACACTGGCAGTAATAGATTAAAAGTGCAAGGATATTTTTAAAGCAGTTTCTACAAGTCTTCAAGAATCAGCATATGTGATCATTAATGTTTCAAAAATCCAGGAATGCAATTATTGGAAAGTAATAGTTTTGATGTTCCACATTTGACTTCTGGCTTAATCCCTACAAATATGACTTTGAATCCCAAACGTTTAATGCGGCATCTCTGAAATCTAAAGTATGTCTTTTCATAAGCTGGAATATGAATGAATAACACTGAAAAAGGAATAAGAGTTTCTTTAAAAAATAATATCACCTTCACCAATCCAAAAAGAACAAACGTGTAGTATGGAAATACAAAAGAAAAATTTAAGATTGATTCTTAAATCTACAGTAAATTCTTTCTCTACACTATTTTATACAATTACAAAATGTGAAACATTTTGGAAAGTGCAGGACCCCTGAAAAAGCCAGTTTTATTTTTCTGAGTTCATGTACTTGCTGTTTCAAAATCTATCAGGCCACTTCCATTCATAGGTTTATACTGACTAAAATTTATAACTGACTGTTTAGTAATTTAATAATAGGTGGCATTATAGTCAGGAGAACAGCATACTTCAGTGCAGTATGAATCTTGAGTCTAACTCTTTTCTCTTGATAGTATATTCATAAAAAAAGAAAAGAGCACTTTGTACTACTTATTCTTTGAAGAACAGCGCACAGCTCTGAAAAACTTCTGCATTTGAGGTATTATTAAGTACTATTTCCCATTAACTAAAAAGAAACAGCTTAAAAGATAGAAGCATACCCTAAAAACATAGCAGAAAGAAGCTTTCAAAGTATTACTAGTATTGGGTAATAATAGGAATTGCTCACAAAATGGAAAATGTATTGTTTGTGTGTGAAACAAACACACTGTGGCTCAGGAATCTGGTCAAACTGTTCTGGGTAGGTTGCAATTTGCCTTAAACTAACACATAGAGCCTCCCAGTTGTTTTAGGTAATGACTGAAATAAAATTCAGAGGGGTGTTACAGGGCAACCCTACACTGTCCTTATGCCAGTTCATATGCCAATCTGCCCAGAGCCTTCCTTCCTGGAGTTTCTCTCAAGAGACACATCGCCTAACACCCATTGTTCCATGCACCAAACCTTTTGTGTAACATTTCACATATCCTAGATGGTAGCACACAATCCAACTTAAGTAACCCAACACCTTGTTTCAAATACCACCAGGTTGTTTCTTTAATACCAAACCAATATACTTCGAAGAGGATTCTTTTAACAGAAATATATCCCAAGATTTCACAAGTTAATGGGATCTTAACAAGGGTCCTACAAATTTTAAAGAACTATTATCAACAAAGCTTTCCACAATTAACAGTATTAAAATTATCATTACAACAGAGCAAACTTTACAGTTCATTCAAAGTCATGGCATTACACAGATCTGTCACATTTCCTCAGCAAGCCTATGTTTCGTGTAACCATTTATTTCCCTTTTAAAGAATATAGGCCTTATTAATGCTACATAATTAATGTTGCATAGAGAAACATTATTCACATCCTTGAACAGCAAGGATCATACTCAATGGCATAAATTGGTATCACATGTTTTTGACTATTAAACTTAAAAATTCAGAACTTTGACATGTTACTAATATGCACATGGGATTTTCAAGGGCATTTTTTTTTTTTGCTGAAATGAAAATACACCTGCAAAAGGCAACACAAAATCAGCTGAGGATCAGACTGCAAACATAATAGCTGCTTAGAGTTCAGATAGCAAAGTAAATAGGTAACCTGTCCCTAAAGACTCAGGGACACACACATTAGGGCACTTTAATTGGCTGCAGTTCTCTGATGCCTGTTTACCATACCCCTAAGCATACATCTGATATTGTTCATCTGGCATATTAACCATGGACTGGTATAATCACAGCATATGTTAAATATGTAAAGCACTTCTTATACAATCCTGTCTCAAATTAAACCCAATGGATCTTATGTCACAGACATCAACATTATTCAAATATTTAAACACATAACAATCAGGCACAACGGGATTCAGATCACTGCAAAAGCAGAACTAGTTCTATCATTGTACAGAATAAAGTAGTGCTTAATGGCAAACTGAGCCAAACTTCCCTTGTTGCTCTTCTGATAACTGCCCAGAGCAATCACTTCAATGTCCCATAAGGTATGTGGCTCTCCAGATTAGTTTGCCACTACAGCAACTTTCCTATGCTTACTCCCCTAAAGGTATTTTAGGATGATCTGTAAGGTAGGCCATAGGTTAACTATCTGTGCTACTACCATTACTGAAAGCTACTCACCAGGGAAAACACATCTTCTATTTCAAAAGGGCAATCTACACAGTCTGGTTTGAAACACAAAACTATGAAGTCCATAGCACATTTGCGAGACACACCCTACAATACATAGGAATACCTACACATCTGGTAATTGGTATTTCTACACATCACTAAAAATCACATCAAATGTTTTATCCCTCAGTTCAATTATGTCTACATGTGACTACAACATGATTATTACAAAACAGATAAAACAAAAAAAAATACTGGGCAAGTTCCCCAATTAAAGATCATTTCTCCAAAAGATATCCTCAGGTAAAGTATACATAACTGACACTTCTATATTTCACGTTATTTTGTAACAAATGTTCCCATCCGAACAGTTTACTTTAACAAAATTACTCACTAAAGTGATTAAGAAAACAGTTAGTGGTTAAATATTTTGATGGAGCTATTCCAGTCAGTTTTTAAAAAGCATCCTCAGGAGACCAAATGACTTGAACCATTTATAAAAAATATCAAATCACTGAAAACGAGCGATTCTTAGCTGAAGGATTCTGTAGATAAAATACTGCCCCAAAGTTAGGAGCCAGTATATGCTGAAACAATTTTTATAAAGTTAAGCGATGAGAGGGCAGAGAAAGCCTGCTGTAATCTCATCTTCGTCGTTTCGAAATCCCTGAATCTGCCCCCCAAAGAAACCAAATCAGAATATCGATAAAACGGGATAGAAAACAAAGTCCAAAAAAGTTGGGACGATTCGCCTTTTAAAGGACACATGTTCCTCAAGCCCAGCTTTAAAGTGGTCTCAATCTCACCAAGTATATTGGGGAAGGCTCTCTCCCCTCCCTATCGCGTGAATCCTTTACCATCAGGATACGATACGAGTTGTCGACGCGGGGAAAAACCGAGGCGGCATCGGGATGGTGAGGCTGGTCCAAGCTGACAGGTCCGCTCCCTCAACCCCGTAACGCAGGCCTCACAAAGCAGCCCGGAGGCCCTCACCACCTCGCCTCGCCCCGCCAGATCTCCCTTCTCCCCACCGGCTTGGAGGCTCGCTAAACCTCCCCCGCCACACGAGCCGCTTTCTCACCGTGCCGCCGTCCTTAATGATGATCTTTTTGGCCAGCAAGATGCTGCGGTTGGCGGCCCTTTTCTTTTTCTTCCCCACTTGGGTCATTTTACCATCCTCCTAGAGGGCCGAAGGGAAAGAGGGAGAAGCGGCAAGAGCAAAAAAAAAAAAAAAATCGAGGCGGGAACGTCTTCTCTTCCCTTCCCGGCGGCAGCCAGGATTGTCTTTTCCAGCTCTCAGCCCTCCCCTCAGTCGCCCGCCGGTGCCGCCATCTTGGGGAGAAGAGGGAGGGAGGGAGGAAGGAAGGGACAGCGGGGGGGGGGGAGAACAACAACCCCGCTACTCTGGCGGCAGTAGCAGTAGCAGCGGCCGGGGTTGGTATCACGCGATCACCCGATTGGTGCACGTGACTCGGGAGGCCACGCCCTCCCATGGCTCTCTGTGGGAACCAATCACTTTTGCCGACGGTTTTGCCTCCATTGGGCATTTTGGGCGGGGCGCGTGAGGAAAGCCGGCGTTGGAGGTGCTCCGGCGCCTAATTCTTAGTAGGCCTCGACAGGAAGGCAGGAGAGAGCGAGTTGAGGGGCGGGTATTTCTTAATACTTTCTGGGTTCTAAGAAGCAACGAACGGGCTGAGCGGAAAAAAATACGCACTGCAATAGGTTTCTTTTAGAAGAGAGTATAAGGCGATCTGTTGTAGGTTTCCTGATTGCTTGTGTGGAGATCTCTTGACATACACACACACACACACACTTCGGGTTTGCTACAAACCGCCAAGGGTGGTATACAGGTAGTTCTCAATTAATTTACAACAGTTCAGTTAGAGACCGTTCAAAGTTACAATGGCACTGAGAAAAGTGACTTATGACCGCTTTTCACACTTAATGACTGTTGCAGCATTCCCCATGGTCATGTGATCAAATTCAGATGCTTGGCATCGGATTTGTATTTATGACAGTTGCTGTGTCCTGGGGGGGGTCATGTGATCACCTTTTGCGACCTGACAATCGGGAAGCCAGATTCGCTTAACAACCGTGTTACTAACAACTTCAGTGATTCACTTAACAACTGTGGCAAGAAAAGTTGTAAAATGGGGCAAAACTCATTTAACAACTGTTGCTTAGGAACAGAAATGTTGGGCTCAATTAAGTTAATCCTGTGAGGTTATTGCCCAAGGACTATGTTATAAAACAAAATATAGATTCATATTTTTGTGGCACTACAATTGTCAAGGCATAAGTGACTCATAGGCGCTTATGTTTTTTAAATAGAGACGTCTTAAGATTACCTATAATGCTATGTAACAAATTTCAATTTAGTTTTTGTTCCTGGGTAAAAAGTGTTTTCCTAATCACTTATGCCTAAAATAAATAGAAAATAGTTATTGTTCCACAAAAACATTGCTTGTGTATTCAGGACAATATTTTGATATTTATCTGTTTTCAAGATCATTCTCAATTAACATTGAATGCTGAGTAGACTTCCTGGATATTCTGGGACTGCGAGAACTGTCCAGAAGTTTCTAGAATTGGTCAGAATTTCCTAGAATTTTCTGGAATCCTTTAGAACTTTATAGCACTTTCTGGGACCATCCAATAGTATCCATAGAAGTATAAAAGTACTGGTACCTTAAACCAACATTTTAGTTTGTCTAATTGCTGAGTAAGAGAATAATGAAATATTTGATTTAGATGGCATCAAGAGGTTGCTTGCATCCAGCAGGTGCATTTTGCTATGTGTGTGGACAATTATCAAGACGAGTGAAAAGTACTCTGTGAAAGCAATCAGTTAAGATGTGCAAGGCCTACAAAACATATTTTGGCATACCTGTTGGTGATTGAGACAAGCCCATGGCACCTTATTTCACATGCGAACACTGCAAGATAACTCTTGAAGGTAAGGTGAACAATTGCTGCTCGCTAGTTGGAATTTCAGTGATTTATTACAATTTAAAAGAGTTGCAATTAAAAAATTTTTTTTCACTATTTTCAATATTCTAGGAAAATACAGACTGCGGTATATATTGTATGCCCTATGGTAATAACTTGCATAATATAAGGTAATGTGTGAAATAACATTTTTTAAAAAATTTATATAATTCTGCTATGTTTACAGGCTGGAGCAGGGGAGAAAAGAGAGCCATGAAGTTTGCTATCCCAAGAATTTGGCAGGAACTGACTGACCACTCAAGCAACTACTACTGCATGGTGGACCCTCCCAAACGTTGAACTGGCCAGAGCGCGCCTATCATGTATTCAGACATTCCTTCATCCACCGCCCAGTACCACACTGCCCTGAGCTCCCTTTTCCTGCCCCTCCGGAGAGGGATCAGCTATCTTTAGCGGTGAGAATCAAGTCAGACAGTGAGGAAGATAGTGCAGATACAGATTACAATTTCACAGATGCCGCTAAGGAAAGAAAGCCATACTTCCCCAATCAGAAAGATCTCGTTACCAAGTCCCAAGCTGAACTTCTGACATCCAGGCTCAAGGAGTGGAACTTGTTGGATGAAAGTGTGCACGTCACAGATCAGAGAAAGCATATAATTTAATAATGGCTCACATGAGGACCATGTGTATGTCATTCGTTCTTGTTATCCCATCCATAGCATGACATTAATCTTCTAAGATTTTTACAGTGCTCCTCTTAAGATAAAATACAGCAATAGGCAATCTGATGCCTGCCCTCCAGGTGCTTGGAGTTCAGTTTCCATTTCCTCCAACCAGTCATGTTCTCTGACACCCCAATGCATCACAAAAATGTAAATTGGAACTATGATTCCACATGTTCATATGCACCACCAATCTTTTTCTTTTTTTATTTGTCAAAGAAAAGATGATCAAAATTAATTCAAGATAAATTAATAATTAGGATAATAAAGTACAACATGACCCATTATCAAAATTAATTTTAAAATATCTCTAAAACATACAGCTACTTTCCACATTACTGGAATTATTAAATTATCAAATACTAGAATATTTAAATTTTAATTCAATGGAGACTAACCATTTTCACTGAAGTGTAATAAGTAGCCATAAAGGAATAAATATAATACAAGTGTCAATTATTGTAACTTAAATCTTGTAAAATGACAGTTGCTTTCGAATTCTCTCCTGAGACTCTAAAGAGGAAACAAAACTACTCTTGACAAATAGCAATGATGATTGAGCAGAATTTGGCCACAGCCTCGAAGTCATTTCTGAAGTGTTTTTCAAAAAAGGGGAGGGGAAGATAAGATTGGTAGCTGCTTTGC
Source organism: Azemiops feae (assembly GCA_023970755.1). Taxonomy (NCBI): domain Eukaryota; kingdom Metazoa; phylum Chordata; class Lepidosauria; order Squamata; family Viperidae; genus Azemiops; species Azemiops feae. The sequence continues at coordinate 1,638,117 of JALGBA010004043.1, read as the reverse complement.
TATTGGTTATTAACAGTTTTTATGAAAATTTGAATAAAAGGAGCAACTAAAAAGAGTGTGTGTTACTGATTTATTTTCCTGCAAAGGATATGGAGATAGATGATGTACCACTGAGCCTCCCTCATCAAAGAGTTGAAAGTAATGCACTGAATCTCACTAATGTAAAGATTCTTTTGTGTGTTGGCTGTAAAACAGTAAGGCATTTAATCGTAGTGAACGGTCTTCCCTAGCATGCCTGAATTAACAGTTTTTTGTAGTAAAGCTTAGGTCCTTTTGTAAGTCTGGATCAAAAATTGGGGGTTTTTTCATCTGGTTTTTTTTCATAGCCAAATGAAACCTGATATTTCATGGAAAGTCTGCAAAGTCTTAGATTAAACTTCAATTAGCCAAGAGGAAGCCAACTTACTTTGCTGGGTCATAGCAGCAGCAAGACATTCATTGAAAATGAATTTGAGCCATTATTTTAGACAACATAGTTATAATTGCACTAAGGTTTGGCTTAATTCAATTCTTCATACTGTAAAGCTGTGGGCACACAAAGTATAGGCCATAGAAAGTTGACTGGATTCACATTATGATAATTGCTGATGTATATACCATAGAGCAAATAGCTTACTATCTTAAGTTAGAAGATTTTGGTAGAGGCCACTATTAACAGGTAGAAAATCAAAGGGAGGCACTTTTCACAAACTGATTTGCATGGGTGCAGCTTTAATGTGATTGGCCAAGGATGTGGAGACTTGAACAGACAGTGCTTGATTCAATCCTGAGAGAAATTGAGAGAACTTGGGTGTCTATTGACTGGTATTCCAATCTCTGGCCTTAGTACAAATGATTAAGGAAGACAGAGTATTTGCATACAACTGACTATAAAAGCATGCTGAGGGAAAAATTTGAAAAGATCCCCATGAACTATTTTCTTCACAAGTGTAGTTATAGAACCTGCTCCAAAGTCCATAAGCATGTTTTGGGTTTTTTTTTATGGGAACCAGACTATACTGGTGTTTGGCAACCAGGCTGTATTTATGGCACTTTGCAGCATCCTGTTTTACAGGATGTTTTACAACAGTTTTGCTGAAAACTGACATTTACTTCCAATTTTCAGCAAAACCAGCCCATAGCGAACCATTGGTTGACTTAGCAACCACAACATTTCCTTAATGACAGCTGCAAAAAAGGTAAGATCAAGTTGGTCATGTGGGTAACCAACTTATGACTCTTGTGAGTTATGACCATGATGAGCCAGCTCCACTATGATCCTAACTCAATTCTATAACTGAATGTATATTTTACGCTTGATTGGTGATTTGCCATGAAGTCATTATTGACTCTTGCGACCATGTAAATTTTCTCCATGATAATCTGTCCCTAACTTGGTACTTCAGCTCTCCAGTGTGCTCATTGTTACTGTAATTGAATCTATCCATCTTGCTGCTGATTGTTCTTTTTCCTTCCACCTTTCCTATCATTTTCAAGACATCTCCAGAGAGGTTAGTCTTCTCGTAAGTCTTTGAAGTAAGCTAATTTGAGTCTAATCATTTGTGTCTTGAGTGAGAACTCTTGAGTGGATATGTTTGATGTTCCATTTGTTTTTTTCTTGGCTTCCCAAGCTAAATCTTCAGGCAACAGTTAAGATTCCATATATTCCTTTAGGTTAGTGGATGCTAGCTTTGCTGGTAACTTGTGGAACTTTGAATTTATAGTAGGCAATGCCCCCATTATGACAAGTAATAAGGCATTATAATGACTGCTACCATTCAAAAATGAATCCCAACAACTTGTTCAGTAAGGAACGGCTTTAATTATTAGCCTTAAACTATACATCTCAAGATTTGATATTGATGTATGGGACGGAATAATTAAATAATTGGCTATTATTTAGTCTTGTTGCTCTTCTCTATTCATATTGACATAATGCCTCATGTTAATTAGAAACCATACCTATTTCTTGGTACCAGGTACCTACACACAAAAAGTAAGACAGCCTAACGATGGAGTTGCTTCTTACACAAGGGCTATATCAATATTGGTATGGAATGCCAAAAAAATAGTGATGATGCTCCAATAGAATGTAAGAATTTTTTACATTTACATTACTCTTGTCTTTGTTAATGTACAAGGTGGTGAACAAACCTAATACTCCTCCCTCTTCCTCCCATTTTCCCCACATCAATAACCCCGAGATGAATTGGACTGAGAGTGACTGGCCCAAAGTCACCCAGGCTTTCATGGTCTCCAGATTTCTAGTCTGGCGTCTTAACCAATTATAATTATTTGGAGACAGAACACAAACAATTTAAACAGTTTATTGATACAAAGTGTACATTATTCTTTAAGGCCATTGTCCTCCCACAGCTCATTAGGCATTAATATTTGGAATTTGTACTTAACTAAGATATTTTTTCTTGCAGTTTGAGAAACCTATTTTTTGTTTTCAGATAACATTAAAAAAAACCCCACTAACCATAGATTTAATTAATCAATAAGAAAAACTGACTTACACATCCCTCAAAATTGCATAGCATTTTTCTAGTCTGTTATATATAATTGAAGTTTTATCTGCCATTAGAATAATTTTACAATTCCTTGCCATTTTAAACATTTTATTTCTTTTTTAACAGTACTGCTTGAATAATAAATTACTTATACCACTAACCATTACTAGTGGAGCTATTATTATAAGAGTATCTCATTTGTAAATTTGTTCATTTATTTTAGACAGCAATTGTGCTGCACTTTATCATTTCTATATTGGGAAAAAAATATGCTAGCAGAATGGTACTATATCATCTCACTCTTTTAGTTGATCTTTGACCTCAAAATCCACTTTTTTGGAACTTTTGAAGTTCCAAAGGCTTTTAAAGATGCAGTTCGGACTATGGATAAGGAAAGTGAATCCACCTTCTTCCATTCCAAATTGCTTCCATTGACAGAAATATAGTGTAGAATTGTCATCTACCCATCCATCCACACATACACACTCACACAGTTAAACTCTGAGGGACCGTATGTAGTTCTTATGAGTATCTATACATGTACAAACATTTATCTTACTACACACCAGACTCCTTGCCTCATCTTTATTTTTTTTGGATTTAAAATACTGGAATCATTTTGCAAAGGAGTAAGCCTTTCTCCCATGATAGTCTTTCTTCCATTACCATTACATAACAAAACAATCATGACATATTGTGAATGCATAATCCCAAATGCAAAAGAGTTACGAACCTCTACTTTAATTCCTTTTCATTCAACATAAACAACCCCTCTAGTGTAAGTTAAGTTCCAGAAATAATATAAAATTCCTAGTCTAATTACGCAATTATATTTTCTATGAGTTTTAAGTTTCAGAAGAACCATAGATGCATATGGGTCAGAGGGAGATGCAGGGTAGATGTTATTTTATTGTGATATACTTTATAAGCATTTAGGACAGACTGGTCTACAGTGTGTTAAAAATAAAGAGTTCCACCTACAATGCAGCTCAGCTGTTCCAGACATCTGCATAGAAGATGACAAAAGTGCCAGTATGACTTCCATGATTACAATCATAATTTCTCAGCAGCAATTTCCATGAGGATTTCAACGATGTACTACCATTATTCAAGCAAATGTATACAAACTGCTTTCACAGAGCCTATCGCTATCTTATGTTCTCTGAATATATTTAAATATTTCATTCCAAAATAGTCTGGGTATGATCTCTATGGGTGTGACTACAGCCCTTTGAGTTCATAAAGAATTGCCCCACTGCCAATGAAGCTCTTCTGCATCAAAAGCAATTACCTGGACCGAAGCTTAGAAGTTATTTCAAGTTTTATATGAAGAGTAGAGAGGGTTCCACTGGGCTTTATGGCCATTTCTGCTTACACACCTGAACAATTCATGCCTAATATTTATTGCACATTAACATTCTTCATTTAATGGTTAATACAATTAGCATGTATTCTAACAATGGAATTTCAAGACTGGACAGAGCCACTTGAGTTAAATAAGTTTTCCAGATTTTTTTTTAAAGCTCTATATTATAGTACATAATATACACATTAATATACTACTGTGGCTCCAAAAGGAACTCTTAATAGTTTTATAGAGTCATATGGCTACTTTTAAAAATACATTTTAAAAATATTTTCAAATTAAGATACTAAGCAATGAAATGTACGGTTCATAAATTGTAAGAATGTTCTTATCAAGTAAAGAAATTGTTCTCTGAACAAATAGACACATATTCATTATCAGTTATGGCAATGTACAATGATATTCATCTAATGTAGAACAAGTACCAGATACTGTAGCTATGCTGCTTCTAATTGGTGAGGGTCTCATTTTAAAAACTGAGAATGGCGCAACAATATAATTTGTGGCATTCATACACACAAAGCTTCCAAATGAAAATATTAAATTCTTCCTCTTGGAGAATTCACCAACAATTACAATGAGACATTTACATCAGTACATTTTACAACATCAATTTCAGTGAATTAATTATTTTCTATATAAAATATTATAAATCTACAAACAATGATTCAGTGATACTTCATTGGTTTTGAACAAGAATACTTATCAGAAACATCATCATCTAACCTTCTTCCCAAAACAAATCTTCCTCGAGATAGATTATACTTTTTCATAAATTTCCAGCCAGCCTGGTGAATTTATTGTTTGGTAGGTTATAAAATCCAAACTCCAACACACCCAGAGGACATCAGTATGGAAAAAAACTACTGTAGGACTAAATTTTACATCTCTTTCATTTCTAATTTGTTTGTGTGTATGTGTATGTGTGCATACAGATCTGCATTCATATAAAATTACAAAAGAAGAAATAACTTGCAAAAGATGTATGATTTAACAGATGTTGCCAGGTGCTCTTGCAAGAAGAATGCATAGGACATTTCTGCAGCTGTTGAAAATAGTACATCATTCTGATTTAACCTCAGAGTTCAAGTTGGAAGCACTTCTAGTTCCAGGTTCTAGAAGCAACACATTCAAGTTTTGCTCTGGACTTCCCTTCTTTTACAGAAGTTGTTTTACAAATTTAATTATTAAACATCATTCTTCCGACACAGTATAAACTCTTTCAGTGCCTGATAATCCTCCAACAGTATTTAGAAGTCCTTTTTCCACAATATTGGCAAAATACTGTGACATGGAAAAGTCTGTTATGCTTTAATAGGATTTCCTGTTGGCTTTGGATCATAACTATATAAGAAAGTAGCAAGTATTACCAGAACAGCTCCAAGAAAAAACACACTAAAGATAAAAGAAAGAGAATAAATATTTAGAATACATGTTTTGATGTTTTGTACATTTATAAAATGGGTATTGTTCTGTCTGTACCTATCATCTCCATCTCTCTCTCTCTCCTCTCTCTCTCTCTCTCTCATATCTATCTCATTTATACAGCTGCCCATCTTGCATAATGACTCTGGGTGACATACACAATAAAAAAAAATCTATAAATAGATAAAATCAATTAAAACTACAACTGGAATGAATTAAAAAGGTAACAATAAAATGGTGGAAAAAAATACAGAGAGAGCATTTAGTCAAGCATCATGTAACCATCTACCACACTTTGCTCTATTATAAGCCCCCAGGCCAGTTGACAAAACCATGTTTTGAGGTCTTCCAGAAGGCCAGCAGGTTTGAACCTAACCTCACCTCTTCTGGACCCCACCAAAAGCTGTTTTTACTTCCCAGGTGAATACCATAGTCATAAAGTGAATCAGTTATGCCCAATGAGTGTTTGTTCATCAGAAACCAGAAGTAAATGCTAGAAACTACAAAAAAACCATAGAAATTGATAGTCACGTGACTGTGGTACACTGCAAAGAGCCATAAAGATGAGCTGGTTGCAAAATGCCCAAATCCAGTCACATGACCGTACGGTGTCTGTGTGTGTGTGGCCATTGTAACTTCAAAATTGGGTCATAAATGCCTTTTGGGAGGTCCTTTGTAACTTTAAACAATTGCTAAGCAGCCAGTTGTAAGTTGAAGACTATCTGTAACATATTTTTCCCTTTTACATTGTTTTTTTTTTTTAAGTACATTTCTAAGTTTTGCACATCGTAGCCTAGCCCCTGAAAGGATCCGCAAAGGAACAAAAATTAGAACGAAGAGAAGAAATACTTTCTGAAGTTTAGATAGTTTCAGACCATCTTCAGTCCAGGCTGAAAAGAATGGCTGATACAGCTTGTATGATTCAAAATTGTGGCAACCTTAGAACTAACTTCAAAAAGCAAGTACAGGTAGTTCTTGACCTATGACCCCAGGAGGGAGGTTGGGGGGGTTAGATAGGCAGGGGGCACTGCAGGGTGCCTGTGGCCAATCATAAGGGCAAACAACCAGAGAGATGCTGCAGCACTTGTAACTTCAGGACCCGGTCATAAATAGCCTTTAAGGAGTCTGCTGTAACTTTGAATGATCACTAAGTGATGGCTCGTAAGTTGAGAACTATCTATAGTCTCATAGGCAGAAAATGGAGGAAAACATTTTATTTTTCCGTTTGAATGCAATTGCATATAGATCTTTTGTTTATATATTCTGTTTTCAGGCAGTGAAAGAAATATATTCATCATAGCACCGATAGAATCGAAATATCCAAATTAACTTCTATTCAGCCACACTTACTTAAAAAGCTGCCTTATTCTGAAACAACTGATTGAGCCCAATATTTTGTAGACAAAAGTGGGCAACCCACATACTGTATTTTTCTTTCAAGACATTTTCCAGATAACCATCCTGTCCCCCATGTTATACCATCAAAATCTGGCGGCAAAACGCAGTTACTAAAGTTTGTGGGTGAAAGTAGAAAGAAAAACATGCATATTAAACTTCTTTCCTTATACACCGTTATTTGAGTAAATCCACCTCATTGAGCTGAACTGATTTATGTTTGAGTTGACATGTGCAACATTGCTCCACAAAGGGTAGTTTCTCTAATATGGTGCAAAATATTTAGTTTATAAACTCACCAAAGCATTTAAATTCGGTTTAAATTATATTTCATTTATACTTCTTGTACAAGGCATTTGTGTTTTCAAAGACAAACTTAAAAATACAACTTACCTTGTGGGGACAAAATCTTGAAGCCAGAAGTATGATATTAATGTTGACAATATAATCGATAACGATGTTGCAAATCCTTTTAAAATATTGTCTGCATATTTTATAACAGCTGCTATAACAAGGCCGCCAAGTGCCTGACAAAACATTGAAAATGTAGCGATCACTTTATTAATCTTAATGGTTAAACAGATAAAGCTTGCTATGCATATTTAGCAAAGAAATCCTGAAGGGAAAGTTATTACTTTATTTCTAAGTTACATGCTATACTTTGTCTTTCTGAATGAATCCGGAAAGCCATGATTTTTTATAAGTACTATATTGCAGCTAGTCTTCACTTAATGACCCTAATTGAGATTGGGATCTCCATCACTCAGCAAAGCAGTTGCTAATTGGGGAAATCATGTCACTGCAACTGTGTTCTCCAGTTGGAAGAAGACTAACTTTTGTTTGCCTCATAACACTGCCTCATTCTTTGCAATGCTAGAGTGCCTGATTACTGTCTTGTACACATTGACAGCAATACAATATGCCATAACCTGGGGCTGGGAGCCGTGGATGTGCTATAGGTGTACAGTTACTCTCTTGAAATCCTTTTGTCTCCAATCTCTCTGCTCTGCAGGGGGGAGAAGCAAGACCTTTCCCAGTTGCCAGCACAATCACTCTGCTCTCAATGTGTAGAGGGGCAAATCTCTCTGCCTTGTGGGATGGGGGCAGGCAAAGGATAGATTGCCTACAGAAATCGCTTACTTTTATTTGCCTTCCACACCCCCAGAGTAGAGAGATTGAAGAGAGATTTCAAAAGAATAACTGTTTGGTCTTTTACATATGAAAAGCAATGAAACTGTGCTGGCAGTCTGAAAATACAGTCTTAAATGAGTCTTAAATACAATTGTAAATGAGCCCCAAAGTTTATTTTTTTTTACCACTGTCATAACTTTGAATGGTTGCTAAATAAATAGTGAGGACTACCTGCAATGTTTAATGTAAAACAATTTCCCAATTTTAATATTTTTTAATAAATTTAATATATATAATTGATTCTGGATGATTTATGCGAAGCACATCTTACTAAAGTAATATATAATATTAAAATTAATAGTATTGTATCACAAAATGAAAGTAAATTTTGCAAGTTTTAAAATCTCCATTAGATCTACAATTCTTACTCTCTTCTTCTTTTGGTTAGACGTTGCTTCCATACTGAGCATTTTATTAATTCTTAATTAACAATAAAAGTGTTACAACTGTCCTTATTCTTAAGTCTTATCCTCTAACTAAATGAGGGGAACTTAAAACATTTCCTGTCAATTCAATTGCTGGTTATCAAGAAAGAGAAAGTCATTTTTCAAATAATCGGCATTCATAATTAGTGGTGAGGGACAGGGGACTTACCTTGGAAGTACTTATAATAAAACAATTAATTAAAAATTAATGTGTCTGATTAACTGGGACAATTTTTTATTCTTTCCACCCCGGTGGAATATTGAAACTTTATCCTTGGGATAAGCTTCCAAAAACTGAACAGAACAAGTTCAATTTTTTGGTATGGTGGGAGAAACTAGCAAAAAAAAAAAAAGAGTGGGTTTGAAAATGGAGAAAAACATTTCAGTAAAAAAAAAAAATCTCAGGTATTTTAGGAGAGGCAGTTGGTCAATTACTCAGAATGCTACGGTATTGACAGCTCTATTCTAAGCCCCGTCTCTGGTCACATGACTTAGAGTGGAACATGTGCAGCCTGCTCTATGCTTTCCCAATGCATATATACAAACATATTAACACATGGAGACATTCGCGAGGGTAAGACAAAACAGAGTCACACAACAGATTACTTCATTACATTAAAAAAAAACAGACAGATCCTATGACCAGCTGGTTAACGGGCTGTAGAACGTTCCAGAAACCAGACTCTGCATGCTCCCTTATTTAAGACCTTCTTTGCCTCATCATGTGACCTAGGAACTGTTGTTAAGGAGTTGAAAAAAAATTTCCCAAGCCATGTCAGTAGGTTTTCCCTTGCCTTGTTAAATAGATTGATTTTTTTTTAAAGTATTAGTTGAACAAATCAAGGATATGTCTCAATGCGTAACTCACAATGGTAATTTCAGTATTGGTATATAACATAAGCCCAATTGATAAAAAGTAATATTGGATGTATTACCTGAAGAACTACAACTATCCAAGTAAGCTTGTTATAACCTTGAAAAAATCCATTCTTTGATACAAGTTCTCCATCATAAATGTATACGCCCATCAATCCAAATATACTACCAAAAAATCCTGAAAGTCAAGACAAATATTGAGCCATGGTGAGTTGAACAGAAAAGAAATTCCAATTGTTCTTTTATGGTACCCGTTAACAATTTGGATTATGTACTCCAATAATTCAGATGCAAGTGGAAACCTCTCCTAGCATATTTGAATATTAGTTACTATTTTGTGCAGTATATCAGAAGATATCAAAGAATGGTGATGACACCCTAACTTTTGATCATAAAAGCTGATGATTTCAAGGCAGCACCTCACAAACGCTATTTGTTGTGTTACAAGGAGTCAGTTGAAGGCCTCTATTACACATGTAAAGGACCTAAACGGCTTGTATCAAGCATGTGTGAGAAAGAGATATATGCTTACGTTTTGAATACTTACTTATTCAGACATGCCAATGATTATCTGCTGGACTTAGAAGCTGTTTCTTTTAAAAACTATTACAGTTCTAAAACTAGGTTTTCTATTTTACGGCAATACTTTGCATTTTTAAATGGTTATCTTAATTACTTGGGAATCAGTTTTATGTACAGCAAAAATGTGCATAAACCACTATTACTTGCAGTTGCATCTGTAAACCACTGTGGGGCAGAAAAGGGCTACTTATATTTTTTAAATACGGTAAGTACTGTACAGTAGTAATATTAGCCTCCTCATTTTTAAGGTCTACTGGAGAATTCTTTCGCATCTACATGAAATGCAATTTTAATAACCCCATCCCAAGTGAGTTAGGCTTTCTTTCCGGACGTTCTGTCAGCCCATCTTATTATTACAGGTAGTCCTCAGTTAATGACCACTTGTCCTGCGACTGTTGAAGTTACAACCAGTCCTTAAAGACCAGCCTTCTCAGGATCCCTGCAGTCATGTGATGGCGATATGGGTACTTGGCAACTGGCTCGCATTTACAATGGTTGCACTGTCACTTTGATTGTGATTTGCAACCTTTCACTCCCCACAAGCAAAATCAATGAGGAATCCAGGTTACAAATCGTTCAGATAATCTCTTCCACCCTTGCACACCCTCCTCCAACCCCCTTTAACAATTGTGCTGTACCTTTCCCACCACTCACACACACCTCCATGCATTCTCTCCAAATCTTGCTCAGCTTGCACTATGCTTCACTGCCATTCGTGCACCTTGCACGCTCTCCCCCGGCTGGCAGCAACCGGTTCAAGCCCTGCTGCACTTGCGCCACGACTTCCTCACCATCACGCCCCCCCCTTCCTGAGCCTTGCTGTGTTGGCATGGCACCTCCCCCACCACCCATGGACCATCCCTGAGCTTCGCTGAGTTCATGCCATGCCTCATCAGTGCGCCCCCTTGTTCCCGTTTCTATCCAGCAGCAGCCACTTGCCTACCTGCAGCCTGTTTGTGAGCCAGCTGGGACTTGCAATTTCCTGCCGGCTTCCCCACTGACTTTGGTTGTTGGAAGCCAGCAGGAAGTTGTGAGAAGGGGCTTACTTAACGACAACAGGGGACTGCAGGGATTGCATCTCTAAGCAATGTGGTCACGCGACATCACACTGAGTGATGGGAATTCTGATCCCAACTGCTGTAGTAACTTGTGGTCTACCTGTATAATATATCAAAAACATGAGGACTGCCTATATATTAAAAATGATACAGGTGGCCCTCGACCTATGACCATTTAATGGTAGTTTAAAGCTACAATGGCCTCATAAAAAGTTGACTTACAATCAAGCTCACATCAGTTGAATTCGGGAACTAGGCAACTGGCACATTTGTAATGATTGCAGTACCTTACAGTCCCATGACCGTCATTTACAATCTTTTTAGCAGGCTTCTGACAAGCAATGTCAATTGGGGAAGCTAGATTTGCTTAATGAATGCATGATTCATTAATTAAGGACTACGTGATTCACCTCTCACAGTAAAAAAATGATAGTATAATCAGGTTTGGTCACGTGATGGCTCATTTAATGACCACATCACTTAGCTACCAAAATTCGGGCCCCAGTTGTGTTTGTCAGCCAAGGACGAACCTGTACTCTCCTTTTCTGTACTTTTAAATTGCATCGTTTCTGTTATTACATTTTATTGTTGCTCTTTGGGTGGCGATCCATATTAGAACTTTGAATTACGTATTAAAATACTGAGCACTACACTGTACGTTTTAACAGAGGCAATTAGCAAATTTAATAAAATATGGATACAGTTAATCTAGGACTTTCACAATATAAACACACTCAACTGCAATTTTAAATTCACTTTATGACTTGCGAGGAGTTATGAGAGCTACTTTTTTTTAATAGGCACTCTTTGGATCATAGTACCTTTTATATAGGCATACAGTATGTAAAATGCAGGTACTTAGTACTTATTTAGGCCTTTCCTCTTTAAAAACAGCACTCTATATTCCTATATCCACTTGCTGGGAGAAAATATTCATTTGTTTTCATCTTTAGTTAAAAATACTGCTATGATTTTTTTTTAATCCTAGACTTCTAGACAAACAAAAATGCCTTTGAATTAAAGCGTTCTTAAATACACATTTGTTGATATACATATTTCCATTTTTTGGGTTCTTAAAAAGAAGGGTGCCACTGGGGTTCACAGGGTGGGCAAGGTGACAAAACATGCATCATGACCCCAAAACTGACTTACATACTTGCATCAGATGACGGGACACAAGTACGTAAGGGTGGATTATGCATCATGACATCACTACATGCATGTAATTTTGATGTAATCTTGGTTTGTTGCAGATGCCGGTGATAATGGCTATAGAAAGATGGCAACATTTAGTTTAATTGGTTCTCATGTTAACACGTAAGCTACAACTGTGTGAAGGGAGACATGTAACACTTTGGCTTTGATAACAGAGCCCCCACCATACCAAATTCATAAAAATATATTTGAAGTTTCAAAAAGGAGTTCGTCATATAGCAAGAACGAGACAACTTTTTTTTTTTTTTAAATTACTTTCTTTGTATCACGGTACTAATTGCGCTATAATTTGGATCCTAGCCATTGCCTTTATCATCCACTAAATATTTGCAGAAATCAAACAGAAACTGACTCAGGTAATGAATATTCAGAACAGGATGTAAGTAATAGAGTTCCTATTTGCTAAAAGTTAATATCAAACAGAGCATAGCTTTTGTAACCATTTCTCTACACTGAACAGGTTGAAGTGCCCTTAAGTATAGTCTGATGCGTATCTGAGTCTCTCTTTTACATTTTTTTTAAAGTAAGACTTACCAAGCTGAATATTTCTAATCCATACTGATTGCTTTGTTTCTTTCAAAATTTTTTCAAAATACACCCCAGCAAATCCACTAGAAAAGCAGGCTATAAGTACTGCTACCAAGCCCACAAGCTGTGATCCTGCTGAAAGTTCTTTAGCTGTTGTTGTCTGCAACTCTGATGGCCACTGAAAGAAATGAAGTAATATATTAAAATCTGTTTAAATTACTGAATAAAATTAACAAGAAAGAAGTGAAAAAAATGCAGTAACCCACTAATAACATTTCATATAATGGTCTCCTTTAGAACCAGTTCACATACAAATTTCACAGCTTCGGTCAAGTCGGACACATCAGTTGACGGCTATTCATTCAAACATGTGATTAATCTATGCAAGCGACTAGTCACTACATATACGGAAAGAAACTGTACCGACAAAAGAAATCTGTTGAGTTCTGAATATAAAACTAAGCTGAAGCAATACTCTTCTTAGGTCAATTCAAAATGATACGCAATAGAATTTTAAGAACTACAGTAGTGGCCAAAATTGTGGAAACCTTTTGGGAAAAGTGTACAGTAGAAGTGCCACCTTTGGTCAAGTTTCCACCAATTTTTCTTCTAATTTCTTTATAACTGTAGCCTTGTTCACTTAATAATACTATTTTACATCGCTTTCTGGGCAACCAGTCAACTCTTTGCACCATTAGTTAAATTTTATTATGTTTTACAAGCTCACTAAATGAAAGAACACAAAAAAACCCAACCAACTTGATAGCGATCACATAACACACTGACAAATGTCCTCCTCTCTGCTTCAATACATGACATCAATAACTGAATCCTACTGTGATCTGATTGGCTCATTGCCAAAACAAGATGACACCTGATTGGCTTTCTAAACACTCATGCTCATTGGCTACAATCAGATGAAGGAAAGCTACCTGATATCAACCTAAGCAAGTTGCGCTTCTTTTTTCTGGTATAACTTTTCATAGAATACAGTACAGATAATTGAACAAACTATGTTGTATTACATTCTTGATTAAATTATCTTCTCATTAATATATAATTTTATGGTACTACTCCAAAAAAAGTGGTGTTATTAGCCATCAAACCTCAAAAATACACTTTTCCCAAAAGGTTTCCACAATTTTGGCCACTACTGTACCAATCTGCTTTCTGATCTTGTTCAACAGGTGACAACAATAAATTTATATTGTAAATTTGTACATTCTATTACTTAGACTTACTAAATAAACATTTAAATGGTAGATCTAAGGTAATACCAGGTATAGAGGAGGTAATTCTCTTCACACCTCAAGTATAGGTGGTGTATAACATTAACAAACAAATTTAACATGTAAAGTCCTATTTTGGGGGAAGAAAAAAAGAAAGGCACAAGAACAGGATAGGAAAAACTGGCTTGGCAGTAGTATATATGAAAAATATCTGGGTATTCAAGTTGAACATGAGCCAACAGCATGATGCAACTTCTAAAAAGCAAATTTATTTAGGGGTTTACTAACAGAAGATTAAAAACAACTATCTCATTCTACATTTACAATACTATGTTCAGTTCTGCACATCACAGTCTAAAAAGAAGTGACAAACGAGAGTGACTTCAGAAGAAGTCTACCAAGATAGTGCAGAGATCAGAAAACTAGTATCTATAAGTTTAGTCTGCGAAAGAAATACCACTGAAGGAAGATAGGATAGTTGTCTTCAGATAATCTTAACTTTATGAAAATATCTCTTTTTCATTATAGCTGGTATGCTAGAAGGGAGCCAAATCCTATTTGAATGCAGTATAAGAGTTATTTGTTTCCATTACCAAAACAAATTAAGAAGATTTTCCCTACCAACATTAAGATATATATTCATAACAGTATTTACCTGTACAAATGCAACACCAGCCATCAGAATCACTAATGAAAGCCATTGATATACACCTAATTTCTTACTGAGCATCGACACAGAAAATAATGCAGTTGTGAGGATTTTCAGCTGATATGTGACCTAAAAAAGTAAAAGAAAAAAATAAAATAGCCCATAATTTGATTCCTGAGTTTTAACAATAAGACACTATCAAAATAAAGTACCTGGTAAGTAGCTGCATCTAGATTTGATAAAGCAACATAGAGCAGGTTATTCTGTAGAGTGTAAATCCCGGAAGGAATAGCAAGTTTAAGTGTTTCCATTGGTTTGTTAAGAATTTCGTCATGTAACACTCTGTTCAGCGTTCGCAAGCTGCATTCTATGCAAAGAGAAAATGCATTATATATTTTTGGTTAAAAGGAAACCTATCAGTCTTAAACCTTTTGTAGCTAAACATTTTAATGCTTTTGTGTGGAACATGCAATTTCTAAGCGACTGGGCACTGGCATATTTTAAATGTGTGATTCCTCCCCTTCCATGTCACTATTTTTATTTTCTCAAATAATGAACGTGGGCAGACACAGCTATACCAAAATCTAGTAAGTGGGCTTGTGTTTCAATGGCTAAGTTCTACCTTCACAGTATAACCTACAGAGTATACAGGTAGTCCTCAACTTATGACTACAACTGGAACTGGAATTTTGATCATGACTCATTACGGTGGCTAAGTCGAGTCGCCATGTGACCAGATCTGATTTTACAACCGTTTTTGCTGCAGTCATAAGTTGACTCATTGAGATTGTGAGTTGAGTCACGCAGTTTAAGTGCAAATTCACTTTCCCCAATGGCGTTTGCCAGAAACCGTCAGAATTTGTGATCATGTGAGTGCGGGACACTGAAACAGGTTATAAATGCAAGCTGGTTGCCAGATTCCTGAGCTGCAATCATATCATTGCTGTCTTGTGTGTGTGTGTAATGCTTAATGTCATTAAGCAAACGGTTGTTAAGTCGGGGACTACCTATAGTATGAATTCCTAGAAAACAACTGATTACTATATATCATTCAAGGCACTGATGAATCACATTTGCATTTCCCTTCCTGGTAATTACTCTCCATACTCCCATGTACCCCTCCTGTAAATATTTACAAGTTTAGGTAGCTTAAGTTTATGTTAGCTATCTAAATCTTTTAAAAAGCAAACTACAATTTCCAAGTCCTCTTTGTATGCTTCTTTAAGAAATATACTTATTTGGCAAATGCATTTGATTTACTCCTGGGAAGGGGTCTTATTAACTCCTTATAATATCTAAAGATAATACTGAGATACTTACTGCTGTCTTTGTAAACCAACAAAATGCAAGCCATAATTTTCAAAAGTTCAGCAATGACTACTGCAGTTGAAGATAAATAGCGAGGTCCTTCTTCTTTCAGTGTCCGAGAATAACGCATAGTCAACACCAAACTAGTTGTCTGAAAGACTAATATGCTCAAAGAAAGGTATTTTAAATTGGTAGACATAGCTTGACAATCACCTTCCTGAAAAAGAAATAGAAGAGAGAGAGAGAAAGAATTAATGGTAGAGATTTCTTTGTCACCTGATATATTCCCTGTTGAAAGCAGGGCCAGCATATAAGATGGGAAGGCTGAAGGGCCACATTTGGAAGGACAATCAGGCAATGTGGCATTCGTACTATTTTATTAATTAATTTATTTGATTTACATTAATTTGAATTACACTATTCTTTATATTTAAAAAAAATCAGCTCTGGAATGTCTTGAATGCTGAGTAGGTTTCCTTTAATATCAATCAGTTGGAGATTTCTTGCTAGATCTGTAGAATCAAGTGCTTTAAGAAACCAACTTCTCAGTATAACTTTTAGCTGAACCTACCATTTGTATCATTTCTCAAAGCTAAAAAAGAGCTTTGCCTTTTTGAAAACTTAGTCAAAATATGAATATTGCTCTCTCCTGTATCGCTCATAAGAAAAATACAGTGTCAATGGAGTAGATTGACATTTTGTACAACATAAAAAAACCTTGAGAACAAAATCTGTCATAAGTTGAGATGATGTCACAGACTGAAATCAATGTGCTGCTGTTATTTTAGAATAAAGAATTCTGCATTTCTTTGTGTGGGTGATATTGTGTGTGTGTGCGTGTGCATGCAGTTACTGAGATATTTGGGATGGAATGGTTTGAATTATGCCGTTCCTTATAGATTAATTTATTATTGGGTGCTTCCTCTTTCCTTTAAATTTCAGATCATTGAGACGTGTGCTAGTCTACTACTAGGTGGCAGTTTTCTGAAGGCAGACCCCCATGGCTACATCAAACTTCAGCCTACTTTTCCTCTTTCACAGTCCCAGTTTTTCAGTATTCACTATCTTGTTGAAAAGTTCCAGAACATTCAAAATCTTCACATTTTTGTGACATTTCTGTTAGCTGTAATAAAAGTATTGTCTGTCTGTGGCTTTTGCATGATTTGGGATTAAGTCACAGAAGAGAACTGAAACATGTTCCATGATAAGGTTAGGATTGAATTATATTATATATATATTGTTTATTTAAGGGTGAGGATAACTTACTAAAACATGACCACTTGTTGCACTGGGAAAAGATCTCCGTTACTAGTTTCCTTGGGGAATTACTCTTTCTGCAATTTAGCCCTAAAAACATTGATAATACAGCCAACTTTACAGTTATTACCGGTACAAACTTTAAGTATTATTATTATTATTATGGTAATGAAATGATCAAAATACCATACTGCTCCTGAGATTCCCTCACAAATTAGAAGAGCCACGCAGTAAAATGATTTTTTAAAAGTTGCTATTAAAATACTTCATTCGGAACAATTGACAGAAATTTGAAAATTTACTCAGATTGTTAATAACAAGTCCTATGTTCTTAATTGTTTTCCCATCATTCTGTCAAAATTTCCTCCTCAGAAACCTTTTGACTTGACAATGTTTGGATTCATGTGTCATGTTAAATGGTAGAAGAAGAAGGAGAAGAGTTGGAAGGGACCTTGGAGGTCTTCTAGTCCAACCCCCTGCTCAGGCAGGAAACCCTATACCATTTCAGACAAATGGTTGTCCAGTGTCTTCTTAAAAACTTCCAGTGTTAGAGCATTCACAACTTCTGGAGGCAGGTTGTTCCACTGATGAATTGTTCTGTCAGGAAATTTCTCCTTAGTTCTAGGTTGCTTCTCTCTTTGATTAGTTTTCATCTGTTGCTTCTTGTCTTGCCTTCAAGTGCTTTGGAGAATAGCTTCACTCCCTCTTCTTTGTGGCAGACCCTTAGATATTGGAAGATTGCTACCATGTCACCTCTAGTCCTTCTCTTCATTAAACCAGACATAACCATCCTCATCCCCTCATCCTCTTTGTTGCTCTTCTCTGCACTCTAGAAAGAGTCTCAACGTCTTTTTTACATCGTGGTGACCAAAACTGGATGCAGTATTCCAAGTGTGGTCTTACCAAGGCGTTATAAAGTGGTATTAACACTTCACGTGATCTTGATTCTATTCCTTTGTTAATGCAGCCTAACACTGTGCTGATTTTTTAACTATGGTGTATGGAACTGTATTGAAGCCTAAACTAAATAAACACACTATCATTAAATATGATGAACATTTGTTTTCTGGGTGTTAATGATTGGTTATCTTTTCTTGATAGTTCTATGCAATGCCTGAACAACTGCAGATATTGCTGATTTGTGATCTTTAAAGAAAAGTGAGGGGGATAATTCACACCTTTGGGCAGGTTATCTGTAACCTAATCTCCCCTATTCATAAAGATTCTTCTATATAGTATAGAAGGAAGCTCTTGCATATAGTTTTAAGAATCATAGCTTTTAGTTACTGGGGCTTTTTCTAACACATGTCTCATTTCTAATATAATTAAAGAGCTGTTGCCTGTGTCTCAGGGGTAGAAATAGCAGTAACTGTTTAAAGAGAATACCAATTCTATCCATATTGTTTGCGCCTAAACTTCAAGGCCTCAAAGATACCATTTGATTTTTGCCACAGCAAAATCCTGCCACTCCTAAAGGAAAATGAAAGCAGCTTGCTCTGAAGGAGTTAGGGTGCTACTAGTCCTCTCAGTACTATTTGCTCAGGAAAAGAAATAAAAACCTATAATGCTTGCCTAAAATGTCATTATCTCCCTCTGACCTGTTAAGGTGGAAAAGCAAGCAGGAAAAAAATGTCTGGTAACAATGCGGAGGTTAAAAAAAGAAAAAAATTCACCCTTTGAAGAAATTATCAGCAAAATCATCTGTGCTCTCTGAACATTTGTTTACTCTAGCTAAATGTATCTGGTGGTTGCTAAATAGCACAGAATCTAAACTAACCGGTTTCACTTCAGGAAAGAAGGAACACATTTTTAAAGGTGGCTCTGGTGCTGAGGGAAACTATTGAAGATTAAGTTTTTATTTATTTATGCATTTATTAAACAAATTTGTATAACCACCCATCTATCAAGAAGACACATATGTTTGTTTCGCCCACCCCTTGTAGCCACTAGGGTAAATATTTTGGTTTCCAGTTAAGATCAGACTCCAAGCCCTAAGATCCAAATGGAAACTCCATATATATAAAGCAAAAGGTAGTTAGTCTCACAGGCTCAGAAAAAATACACATTTGAATAAATAGGAGCAAAAACATGGCAAAACAGGGTCACATCCTCTCCTGAATGCCCCCCTAATTCAAACAGACATTTTCCTGAGCCGTGTAAAAGCTGTGGCTTCTTTGAACAATCAACAGAGAGATGCTAATGCAGATCTTAAAACATCATGCCCAAGTTGGTTCTATATACTGCATATCTCTGATACTGGTAGACCACTGTTCAAGTCTAAGCCAGTGACATCCCACACCCTTCCATCTTGTCCCAAATTGCTGCATGACACTGCTGGAAGAAATCTTGAGTCTACTGCGTCTAACTCTAAGGAAATAGATTCAGCAGGACTGCTGCCTATATTCAGTAATGGACTTTGTTGTTGTTGTTAGTTGCGAAGTCGTGTCAGACCCATCGCGACCCCATGGACAACGTTCCTCCAGGCCTTCCTGTCCTCTACCATCTTCTCGAGTCCATTTAAGCTCACGCCCACTGCTTCAGTGACTCCATCCAGCCACCTCATTCTCTGTCGTCCCCTTCTTCTATTGCCCTCAATCTTTCCCAGCATTAGGCTCTTCTCCAGTGAGTCCTTCCTTCTCATTAGGTGGCCAAAGTACTTGAGTTTCAACTTCAGGATCTGGCCTTCTAAAGAGCAGTCAGGGTTGATCTCCTCTAGGACTGACCGGTTTGATCGCCTTGCAGTCCAAGGGAAGTAATGGACTAGCTTTAAGGAAACGAACTAAGCCCAAAGTATTGTTGATCAGTCGGAGGTTCTGGGCATTATGGATGGGGCCACATTTCCACTGAAAGAGAATGTGCACAGTGCTTCCTGATCTCTATCTGTTTATGGATTCCCAGGTAGTCATAGAGGCAAGGAAGGCACTTGCTCCATCATGTTAATGCATCCATTGCAAGTCTTCTGGAGCCAATGAGAGTTGCATGGCTGCAGGGCAACAGCTATAATTAGCTCCATTACAGGACATATTTTAAAATCCTGTATTCAGGCTGCTAATTGATGCATGCTATTAGGATCAGACTGTGCCCATATTGATAGCCCTGAGGGTAGCCAACTTTTTTCTGAAGTACAATTTAAGATGCTGTTCTAATTTTCAAATCCAAAATTGCTGGGGCCTAACTTAATAAGAACCCGTCCAAGAAGGACAGCAGGAGACATTCTCTTAAAGATATAAGCACTTTCCAAACACCATTTATTAGGCATACGAGAAAAGGCCCTTCCTTTTGCTCGCCCCAAGCTATGCAATATATTTCCTTAGGAATTTTAATAAGATTTTTTTTTCATTTTCTGTTTTCAGAAAAGGAAAACCAGACTTTCTTCTTTAGCCAAGGTGTTTTAGTCTCAGGGGGACTAAAGACGTTAGAGTGACTGTTTTATCAGATGTTAATACAGTAACTGTTCTATTTTTCTTGTAGCTTTAAACAGTTTTACTGGGGCAGAAAGATAATAAATAAGCCTAAACGAAAGCCAAGTTCTTTTAAAACAATTCACAAAAGACACTTTTACTCTATAGAAAGCTCTTACTTGTCTTGAATTAAGAGTCAAACAATTCAATGTTAAATGTGTTTGACAAAAGAAATGTCGAACAGATGGATATCTCAATGTCATTTCAAAAAATAGATCTAATTGTAGTTGTAACATTCTGAAAATCTGTATTTGGATTGGGCAGATGGAGACCTATACCACAAATTGTTATCAGTTGAGGGAAGGATAGAACTGTATAGCTTTTCATTGTATCTGGGACTAAAATCATAACAGTTTTTGTACTCGGGAATAATTAGAATCTACTATCATCTTATACATTGAGGGAAGAATAGACGAGAGGATTTCCATTTCTTTATTTTCTTTACTCTGTCTTAAAGAAGAACAATTTCTGAGTGTGTGAAAACTTGCACAGACTCAGCCTAGATTAAAAGTCATCTGAAAAATAAGGGCTTGATAGAATTATGAGGTAAACTGTTCATCTGAATAAAACTAAACAAAAAAGGAATAGGAACCATTTTACTGGAAATTTGTTTGCATGTGCATATTTTAAATTAACAAAGTACTAAAAAGGATATCAAGCTTATTCTTAGGATTAAGAACATAGGAAGATACAGGAATTATAAAAATGATCTTTTAAGACATTGTGAATTTGGGGCATAAGGCAAGCAGAATATGGTTTGGGAACTTTGCCATTATCTCTATTTTTGCCTAAATGTGTATTTAGGTAATGTATAAATACATAGGCACTACTGTACATTGTTAGAATCCTTCTTTATAATGT
Organism: Azemiops feae; assembly: GCA_023970755.1. NCBI lineage: Eukaryota > Metazoa > Chordata > Lepidosauria > Squamata > Viperidae > Azemiops > Azemiops feae. The sequence continues at coordinate 1,616,796 of JALGBA010004043.1, read as the reverse complement.
TCATATGTCCAGAACATTTTAGTTCAATTTGGAGATTAGTAAAAACATTAAAATATAAGCCAGTAAGAATTTAATATTTAAGTTAATTATTCAAGTGTTACGAAGTATTGACCCTAACGTAGTCAACTTATTTTAACAAGATGAATGGTTGTTTATCCTGAATACAAGCTTTACTACTTTTGTCCTGAGATATCAAATAACTATTTTCTGTTCATTAAAATAAACATTAAGAAGTCTATCCACAAATTCTAAACCAAAGACATGTTTATATAGATTTAGTTTCTGAACCTGAATTTACCTAATTACTGTATATTCAAAGAAACACAACTGATTCTACATAAAGTAGACATACAATGAACAAATTCAATATAATGGCAATTTACAATGATCAAAATATTCACTATCTCATACTGTTTTTCCTGTCTGACTTTACCACATGTGGGCTATCAACTCTATCCTAATGAACACAAGACAAAATTTGTAAAATTTATTGAATATCCAGTGCTAAGATTTCTAACACACCTACTTCCTCTTCAAATACAGTTTTTAAAACTGATATTTCTAAAAGCAACATATAACACAATACTGAGATCTACTAGTCAATCAAAAAGGCAAAAAAGTGCCTGAAAAATGTCAAACTCTTTTGGCATACTAAACAGCACATCTCGGGATCCCGACCATTTTACATTTTACCAATATTCAGTGTAACTATCAAAATGTTCTTAATAAAGTTTTCCTAATAAATAATACAGACTATTACAAAATGTTTTTAAAATGCATATAGATATACTAACTTCAAGAACAAGCTCCTCTTTCTGAATTTCCATGATTCCCAAACAGATATGAGAACACTATTCAGTCTTGTGGTTAAGGTATATAAAGTATATCAACTGGCATCTGTTGCTGTACAAGTTCAAAACAAAATGAAAACCTCAACATTTGTGCAGTCACAACTTGCCAGACCCATTCTTTCATGCCGATATTCTTCTTCAGTAAACATCAAACTTGAAGTTTATGAAAAAAATGTTCATTTTTCAGTATAAGCAGTAGTTCCAAAGTTAAATAGGTCCAAATGACAACTTTCCCACAGCTCATATAAAGTAATGTAAAAAAAAAAATGCTTTCAGTGCAGTGTAGTCTCTAGTACTGTAGTAAAGCCAAATGACGTGTCAGCACTTATGCAACAATAATCTACATTTTCTACAGGAACAATAAATCACCCATTATGCTACCTCATACAATGATAGCAGGTTTTGATTGTTGCCTCTAGCTAAGCAACCTAATATTGATGATCTTCAGCACAAGATCTCATTTCACAAAGCACTTAATATTAAATATTAAACACAGAACCAGTGTCATTTCAGTAGCCTCAAGTAGTTATTGGAGTCTTGGTGTTCTAGCATAAATGATGACTGTTGCTCTAATAAATACTTTGCAACAAATATAATACTCGGCATTGTTTCAGAAACATATTAAACATATTTTGCTTTGAACTCCCTATGTATCAGGCTCCGAAAAACATGCAGAGAAATTTCTAAGCACTTTTCTTTATTGTTCCTCACCTACAGACAGAATCTTGCCAGACTAAAGCAGACTACTTGCATCATTAAAGATATACACTGAGAACTTCTAAGGAGAAGCTCTCTTGACCCTTTTCATCCCAACCAAACTACCTAAACTGTGCTCTCTCTCGCTCCTCTAGAGTGCAGCTCTTCCCTCCTGGGAATCTAAATTATATTCCACCACACTATGGTAGGAAGAGCAGTATAGGAATAAAAATAACCCTGTTATGAAAAAATGAAGTATGGTGACACCTTAACCTGACTATAAATGTATATGAATGTGTTATAAATATTTTGAAGGATTCACCAACACAGTTAGTATAAATTGTAAATAATCCCCCCAAATTTCACATTGTTGGGATGATGATTGTATGTTGCTGCTTCCTTGGTATCATGCTTGTCCCAAAGACGGCACACGGGTTACAACACAGTATCTCTTGAGCATCAGAAGATTAACTGTTGTAGCACATAATGCCCAGAATCATAGTTTATTTCATAGAGATAGTCACACCCCAAAATGGTGTAAAGCAGAGGTCCCCAACCCCAGGTCCATGGACTGGCACCGGGCCAAGGCATGCCAGAAACTGGGCCGCGCAAACAAGCGAAGCCCCATCCATGGGATGCAGGCAGCACACAAACCACGCCCCCTCTGGTCCGCGGAAAAACCTCTCCCCACAGAACCGGTCCCTGGTGCCTAAAAGGTTGGGGGCCTCTGGTGTAGAGTGTCATACTGGGATTGTGTTTCAATGTTCCTTTAGTTCTGCTTATTCAAATCCCTCTGTTGTAATACTCTGAATGACATTCTTAACTTCAAGAGCTTGCTAGAATAATATAATGCAAATGTTACTAAAAGTGTACAGAAGCAGGCTATGAAATATAATATAAATATAATTGCTGGATTCTTCTAGCTCTTTCGCAGATTGCAACTGACAAATTAAATTTGAGATTCTTCTTAAAACACTCCCATAATTCCATAAGAGGTTCTCAACTCTGCCCATTTGCCACAACTTGGATTTTATTAAAACAGTATGCGGTAAACAGGAATGATCCTACTATCCTTTGAAGTCAGTGGAGATTTGCTTCTTCCTGTTTGACAAGAACCAAAAAGCCTCTATAACAATGCCAACCATATTATAAAATTCTTGCCCTTGGAATTCTCCTTTGGTATATTTCTTTGCTACTTCCTGGTGAGTACATTCCTGGTTTTATGTAAGTTCAGAAGCAAAACAGAATTAGATCTAGTGAATACTATCAGGGATTACCAGGCCCACACACCATAGTCCTCAACCTACTACTATAATTGGGACCAGAATTTCACATGTTACATGCGACGTCACGTGGCTGCACGGCTTAGCATCAGCAATCGTAGCACTCCCCATTGCCATCATTTAACTGAATTCCATGGTTGTTAGCTGAGGACTCACCCCAATCCAACCTATTCTGGGTTTGATCCCTCTTAACTCTGGGTTTCAGTAAGATAAGGCATTGCCTCCAAGTCCCCCGTTGCCTATTTCCCACCATTTCTGCCTTTTTGGCCAGCTTGCACCCTCTCTTGCGAGGCAGCAAGTAACTGCACAGCTCTGGGGCTGTTTGTTACGCTGTGTCTCAGGGGTTTCTTGGTGCACCATGGCTCTGGGGCTGCAAGAAACCTGAGCCTCAGCACAGCATGAAGCCACAGCCGCCACAGCCCAGTCTGTCAGGATGGACCACAGGGACTTCTCAGCCTTCTGCAACTCTGGGCCTGCAAGAACCCAAGTCACAGGCCCAGGCCAGCTGGGTCCAGCCCAAACCCACAGCTGCCACCCAAGCCTGATGAAGCATGTCCAGCCTGGCATGAGGCCATCTTCCCTAAGTTTCAAGAGGAAACCTCCACGTGCAACCTGGGGAAGAAAGCCTCATAAAGCAGGCAGCTGCCTCAGAAGCGCCATCTGTGGCAAAAAGGTCGTAAAATGGGGCGCAACTCACTTAGCTGTCTTGCTTAGCAACAAAAATGTTGGGCTCAATTGTGGCCATAAGTTGAGGACTACCTGTATTGTCAGCTGCATTGGGCAATTTACAAACACAGATGGATGAAGAAATAAGCTCACCTTTCCTGTTCGGCTTGTTTCCAAAGAACTTTAGTTTACTCCATTATATTGATTTTTCTATGATGCAACATTTAATAGTCTAAGATTAGTAATATCTAAAGCAGTGGTCTTCAAACTTGGCTCTTTTATGACTTGTGGACTTCAACTCCCAGAATTCTTCACCCAGCGTGCCTGGCTGAGGAATTCTGGGAGTTGAAGTCCACAAGTCATAAAAGGACCAAGTCTGAAGACCCCTGATCTAAAGAAACTATTTAAATAAGCACATATACAAACTTACAATGCAGAGATAGAACATAATTCCAGAGAGATAGAGCCTAGCTTTTCTAATCAGAAGCTCTTGTGCAGTTCTTTTGTCCTAGCTTTTGTGGCAAAGAAAAGATAGAAAAGTGCCAAAATATTAGAGATTTGCAAATGGAAGATGACAGCATCTCAAACTCACTTATCTAAATCAGATGTGGTGCAATTTGATTCACAGTTGTTACTTTAAAGATACAGGAAAAGCTGATATGGTTTTTAAGTATAGAAAACAGCAGATATACAGTTCCTAGTTCAACTTTTGATAATGCACCTTAATTCCAGGATATTAACCTACTGAGTCACCTTCTGTTTATTCTGTCTATCTACTAACATTGTCCTTTGTTATTCTTTTACTTTTTTAAAAAAAAAACTTCTTTGCATTAAAAAAAATCAGCTAAGAACAAGTTCTACTACTGATTTTCTTTCAATAATTATTCAACAAAGAACAGTGATATCTGAGTAGTGTTTTATCTTTTAAAATATTTGTACAAAAGACTGAAACATTCGAATGAGGGCAACTTTGCCAGTTAACCAGGTTCACCATAAAGAGTAGTGATAACTGTTCAAATATTTCACAGCTGAGGCATGTAAATTGTCATTAAATTATTTTCATAGTCTTTTCCAATTGAAAGAATAGCGAAAAGGGCAATATTAATATTTTGTACTTATGACTCCAGATTCTTTAAATAGAGTATATAAAATATTCAGTTTTTCTATTGATTTCCTATAGAAGTGAGTTTGTTTTATCTGAGTAATTATGCCATGACAACTCTCTTATCTGACAAGTTCACATTTTTCTCTCATATTTTTTCAGGGAGAAGTAGAGAAAGCTCCAATTTAAAAATGCAGTTTTTCCTGAATAATTTTTTAACCGCGAATGAACCGAAACATCTTTTAAATGGAAAAATAAAATAGGATGTTGTAAGGTTAATATGTAAAAAGTATAGTAAAAGTAATATCAGAATACTTTTTAAAATAGTTGTATATTTACTAGCACTATTAATCAAAGGGAAGTATTCTATCTTTTTCACTGAAATGGTTGTTTTTCTAATAAGAGAAAATGAAGAAGATGTGGGGGAAAAGTGACAGAATTACAAATGCAATGTTATGTCCTCTAAACTCCAAAACTTTTAGAAGAACAATTATACAATGAATGACATGTCTGTTAGCCTCCATCATGACTACCATAACAAGATCATATATAATGGAAGGATAAAGGGATGAGAATCTAGGAATTATGGAAATTCTGGGATTCATTGAGTTTTGCATTACAGTACTAATTCTTAGATGATTAATAGTTATTAAGTACACACAGGAAGTAGCATTTGATGTAGACCTTTCTTGTTCTCTATTATAACAATATAAAAATGGTTAGTGATGTTTAAACAAATACATCTGGGTATGTAGCGCTTATTAATACATCAAAATTGCATGTATGCTACTCTCCCTGTTAGCAGAAAGTTTCGTAGCAGGTTACTGAGATAGGTGGCATATGAATTTAAAAAATAAATATATCAAATAAAAATAAACTTACAAGTTTGGTTCAAAATAGAAATTAATTCAAAGTACATACAGGAACTGTCAGCAGCCATATGTAATTTTAAAATATAAATACAATATATTTGAATAAAAAATAGTGTAATTTTTTAAGAACGTTTGCCCTTTGTGTATATGCTTTGTGCAATTTTCTGTACTGGTAGGATAATCTTTCTTTGCATTATTCTATGTCTCTTGCTTCAAATTATTTATTAATTATGAGGGCTATTTCTACCTCGTACTCTGTTCTTTGAATGTACCATAATGAATGATCAACATTCATTTACACAGAAAAGTCACAATATTTTTTATTTAATAATAAGGTTAACCTACCTTTTCATTTTTCTGTTCCTTTGCCAATACATTGAAAATCTTACCATTTTATTCCCATTTAATTCCAAAGTAGTACTCCATACTGTAAAAACTTGCTTACTACAAGCAACATTTGCTTGTATGTAAGTGAGCAAATGACCGAATCTGTATGGCGGGAGTGTGGACACATGCATACATTTGGTCAGATGTTTCGGGTATCATAGATCTATACATTGATCTATACACATTTTTACCTACATTGATTTTTACCACGCCTACTGCACTGTAATTCACCTTTCGGAATAGTCGTGCATCCTGCTGTTTCTCCCCAAAGCTATTGTTTAATCCCTTCGCTCCTGCCTGAGCCACTTCCTGCCATTAATATATGGTGCTTCTCTAGTTCTGCAAGTTTTCGCATTTAATTTATATACTTAAGAGATTAGGATTAATAAAAAAAACCATCTCCAAGCTTTGTGAAGCTTCACGCCTCAGTTATTACGCACAACCCGCTCCTGTTAGCAAACCGAGGCAGTAAGCACTTTGTGCACGCTCCGGGAACAGACACTTTCATTCATTATTTGACCACAGAATCCATCGACAGCCACCCTTTACTACCAAAACCGAGTTCAAGAGGAAGCAAAGCTGTCCTCCAAGCAGCAAATTCCATCCCAGTCCCAAAGGGGAAGGCGATCCAGCTGCTTAACTTGAAAGAATGGCACTCTGCATATCCTCAGGGACGTGTTCTTCAAGGAAGATTTCAAATACAGATGCATCAGCCTCGATATTAAAAAACAGCTTTAGGCGGGGACGAGGCGAGGGCGAGCGCTAGTTTAATCCTACCCTGCATCTCCTCACTTTTGCCCGCCATGGGGGATTACCCTGCATCCCATCCCTCGCTACGCTTCTTCAGTTTCTGGCTTGCTTCAACCTAAGCTGCATCCTTCCCACCAGATCCTCCCAGCCATCTCCTTCCTGTCCGCTCGCGCCTACTTCCCAGCTGCGGACCTGCCCTCCCTGCTTAGCAATCCCCCTGTTTCCGCTTAGCCCTCCCGGGTCTCCTCTCCCGACTCTCACCTGCCGCGCTTGGGAGCCTGGCACGCTTCCCTTCCGGGTGCTTCTTCCCCGGTGCCGCCCCGTCAGTACTCCGGCTGCAGCCGCGGCTCCGCCCGCTCGGTTCCCAGGCCAGCGGCTCTTTTCACGCGTGGCCCGCCTCCCTAGGAGGCGCTGGGAAAGACGCTCGGTGGCGGGGAGAGGCAGCAGACGGAGCGTCGTGAAAGAGAAGAGGCCGCCGGGGCTGGAGAGAAAGGGGAATGGCAACATCCGAAGAGGAAAAATTGGCTCTATGATTGATGCAATCTCTCTCTCCCCCCACCCCGTTCTCTATTTGTGTCTCCATTTGCCAATTGTTAAAATACATCCCAGTCTGTGGGAGCCTGTACTGTATTTCAGATTCCCCCTTAAGATGCCCACTAACTGTCCCAAAGGTGCTTTTTCAGGAGGCAACTGGACTTTGTTTTTCTTTGAAGACATTTCGCTTCTTATCCAAGCAGCTTTTTCAGCTCTGACCAGATGGTGGGGAATGGAAGGATTCCATCCGGTCAGAGCTGAAGAAGCTTCTTGGATGAGAAGCGAAATGTCTTCAAAGAAAAACAAAGTCCAGTTGCCTCCTGAAAAAGCACCTTTGGGACAACCATGACTTGAATGACTGAGAATCTCCACAGACATGCCCACTAACTGTTTCTTAAGCATGTTCCTGCAGGGCCAACTTACATGCACATTTTGCAGCTTTCCACAGAAGGGTGAATGAATTCATATAAAGAAAGAAGTCTTCACTATGTCCTGCTTTTGTTTTTGTTGAAAACTTGGAGACAGGGTGATTTGGAATGAGAATTTGTGAATGGCAAATCTTATCTAAAACTATCAGTTGTCATTTAAAAATAGTAGGTTGTCAACTTAAGACATTGCTTCTTCTTACTGTGCATGTTCAGTTGGATTGCAGTTAGTGGCACAATCCTAAAGGGATTAATCCAGAAATAATTTTCTAAAGCTGTAATTGTTGGTAACCTGAATTAGTCATTGGTGTCATCTTTCAGGTCATTCAACCTTTCCTTGACCTACTATGAAGTCAGCTCTGCCTGTCTTTTCTTGCTCAACTTCAAATTGTCATTTTTTCAGTTTCTGTAAGGACACGTTCCATCAAATAGTATATCTGCTGTAAATCATTCTGAAGTACATTGAGGTGCAGGATTTTTTCTGTTGCTGTTGGACTCCCGAGGATGCTGCAAGCATGCCCTTCCTTTAGCCCCTGGCCTCTGATAATCAGGGCCATTTGCTTTTTAACAGTAGAAGTGTCAGGTCTCTGCCATTATGCCAAATGCCATTTCTCTTGTCAACCCCTGGATAGAAGTGGTGTTTTTTCTTGCCAGTTCTCATGGCATTCAAGAGATCCATCTCTTATCACAGAGTGGTTGATGACTTCATTCCCTCATTTCACTTCCCAGGTAAAGGAGAGGGAATAATTATCTGCTTTTTGGATGACACAAAATTGGGAGAATAGCTAATGTCCTAGAAAATAAATGCATTTCAAAACAATCTTGATGAGTTGGAGAACATGGTGCTGAAAGTAATGGAATGAGATTTATTTAACAGAGAAATATAAAATTCTTCACTTTGGAAGCACACATTAGATCCACAGTTTTTGGAATGAGGGATACTTGGAGTGCCCATGAAATGTGAAAAATACCTTGGAATAAGAGCTGATTGCAAACTGAATATGAGACATCATGTGACCTGGCTGCAGAAAATGGAATGCAGTTTAGGCTGCATCAACAAAAGTATAATTTCCAGATCACGGGAAGTGATCTTTCTACCAAAGAACCATCACTTCCCATGCTCCTAGCCCCAAGGAATGAATCAATTTCTGAGTACCACACCTTTAAAAGGATTTCAAGAAATTGAAGCAGATTGGAAGGGCGACGATATGTTTCATAGTTTCTTCTTTCTCTAAGAAACTCAATTTCTTAGTTTCATAGACCTAAGACTTATAAAATAATATTGAAGGAGCTGGGTATATTTAGCCTTGAGAGAAGGATGAGGGGAATATGACAAATACCAGAAAGAATATCATGTAAAGAAGATCAACGCCTGTTGCTCTGAAGAAATAATAATGCAAGTTACAGGAAGACAAATGGTCTTTCAAAGTTAAGAGGAAAAGCCCTACTGGGAAGTGTTTGCCAGAGGAATCGATCATCCAGACACACAATGAATTCCTCTCTGCTGGATTGGGCTAAATAGCCATTTCTCTGGGATGCTTTAATTTGCAGTGATCGAGAAGCTGGATTCAGTAATCTGAATGGTCCTTTCCAACTCTATGACTTATCTGATTTCCTTGGCATTATATTTTACATGAGTATCATGCTACTCTGATGACTTGTGAAGGTATGGAGCTATACTGCACATTAAATTATTAACCCCAAAACACATTTTGAAACATTTGTATCTAATTAGCCAAGGGAAATTTCAGAATTGCTATTGATATGAAATTCTGTATGATGCTGTGGTTTTATTGTAGATCTCTCTTGGTAGCATGTCAGTTTAAATGTTCTCTACAAGAAAATAGTTTAAGATGTCACCTTTGTTGCAGAAACAGAAAATAGATTGCATCTTAAAAACACTGCAATCCAGGAAAAAGAGAAAAACCACTCACCCCATGTCATGCAATTATTTGAAATGGTGAACAAGAAAAACTAGTTTGACAATATAAGACTATGTTGAACAAACCTGTTTTCAAACTTCATCTGGTTTTTTAAGTAAAACATTAAGAATAATCTACACAAGTACTATTGACATTATGCTTTATTATTTCAAATGCCCAGAATAAATTCACAATCATGCAGTGACAGTTTTATAGATATAGGCTTGCTTTGCACAACCTTTGACCCTTTGCTAGGAGGCAGAAGCATTAGCATGTTATAAAGGTGGGATGAAGAAAAGGAGGAGGAGGAGGAGATTCCTGCATGCCAATTGTTTCTAAATACAGTTAGGATTTGAATGCTAAATATCCACTGAGCTTTTATGTCATTTTGTAGACTGAAACTTCAAAAATTATACTTTTAAAATGCCATGACAATTCCTGTTTATACAGTAAGAATTTTAGGAGTCGTTTAGCAATTTACTGTTTCAACTCAGGGTCTGTGTGGTGTGAGTAACACTGACACTATAAGATACTCTGTTATGGTTTTGTAGTCTAACAGTCAATGCTTAAAATGGGGGGGGGGAGTTTTAAGATGATTAGCTGAAGCTTAATTATGGCTATCTGAATAGAAATAGCATGACAAATCTGCCTGAAAACAAGAGGGAGTGTATCCCATCCCATCCCATCCCTTCCCATCTCACCACATTTAGAGCATCTACAAATTATTGTCCCTATAAAACATGTTTCATGATTCATCGCTATAAAATATCCTTATGCAAACAAAAGCATACCGAGCTATTGCAGAAAACTATATTATTGGACTTATGTAAAAGGCAACACAAGTTATTTAAGTTAGATTATCATCACTGCATTTGGCATATGTACATTATTTCTCTTTGGAAATATACTCTTACAAAGCCTATGCAAGTAGGCTATATATTGTTCTTAAACTGCTGTTAATATTTCTTGTTATTCTTACATCTTCCAGCTCACTAATTCTGATAACAAAAGGTACAGGATAGTGAAAAGAGTGGTATTAACGTTTTTAAAAAGTAATTTTTTTAAAAAAATGTTTTTTTAATTTTTAGAATTGGACTTCCTGTTTCCTTACTTAAAGGTCTCTCAAAGAATGTATCTTGGGTTAATTTATTTATTTAATCAAACTCTTTATATTATTAACTACCAAGATCTCTTGGCAGCTTACAAAAGAATACAAACATCGAAGGCTGAGATGTTTAAAATAATTAAAAAGAATAAATTTTATCTAAAAATCATGCTTGTAGGGTCTTTGAAAAAGCCATCAAAAACCTTAGACCTGTCAGTTTAGCAGGGAGGGCATCCTACGGGATTGAGGTTATCTACAAAGAAGATTGGCTCTGGGCCGTCAGGAGATGAGCCCATGGCAAATTTAGCAAATGTTCTCAGATGACTCCAAGGAGCATGTGAGTGGGGGAATAATAGATCAAAAGCATTTTTTTTTAAATTACCTGAACCCAAGACCTTTAGAATATGAGATCCCGAACAGCCTCTTGAACCAGGGTGAATATTATATTAAGAACTCACTTTTACATTACTCAAAGAGTTTTTCCATGATGTTGCAACAAATCAGATGTGACTCTTTGTTATTTTTGTTTGCTTTCAAAGGGTTGATTGGGCAAGAAAAATCCAAATAAACAGCAAGGGGGGGGAAACCCAAGATGACAGCTATGACCCACAAAATTGAAAACATAATCTGTTCTAACAACCACCACAACTGTGTGATTGCATCAGCCATCTTGATGTTTTTTGGACACACCTCTCTGTGGACCATATTATAACTAATCAGCGTGCGACCCATTGGGTTATCGTTTCAAAGATATTTCTTTACCAAATTCCTAAATGCCTTCAATAATGATAGTACTTCTAATGTACTGCCTTCACTAGAAAAGTTTTTAAAAATTCAGGGAGATATTCAGAGTTGTATCTGACTTGAAAATATTTGCATATTTGCACAGTCAACCATCAGGAGCTGACCACAGGAAATATATTATGACATTTTGTAAAGTATCATAAAACGTTGTATGATAACTTTATGTCATAAAATATTTTATGATCTTTGCCAAATTTAATTTCCACAGGAGTCGTGGGTTCCAGCTTTAGGATGCATTGAGCAAGTTAATCTATTTGAGGTACTTTGGTTCAAAATGTTTTGCTCTATGGTGCACCATTTTGTCCAGTTAAAGGTTACAAACATGAGAGTTTTAATAGTATATAGATGTTATTGTTGCCTTGAATTTATATCAGTTAACATGACTGAAGGAAAGAAAACAGTTGCAGAAGGTTCCTGCTATTTAAGTTCAGATATTTATTAAGAATGGAAAGTTGATTTTTACAATATTCCTGAAAAGCTATTATAGATTTTCCCATAATTCTCTTTATTTTTATGATGAAGAAACTTCTAGATAATGCTGCAAGAGTATACCTTTTGAAATCTTAGAATTCAGCTGTAATTTAGTTACTCATGAATATATTCAGAATAATTATTTCTGATACCTTAATCAATATCGTATAATTAAAATATACAGTATTGCCAAAATTTGAGTCAGTACTACATTACACAATAGTAGGGAGTAATAAACTCTCTCAATCCACATAATTTTAAATGTAGTTATTTCCAAATATATCAACAGTCTTAAGTAAACTGTAGCCTTTGATCAAAGTCAGGTGATCCATTAATTAAGTTCATGTCAAAAATGTCATTTTTGCAATGAAATACAATATAGTACATTAAAAAAAAAACAAAGAGAAAAGAATAATATACAGGTAATCCTCGTTTAGCAACCATTCAAAGTTATGGCGATTTTGTAAAACAAAAGAAAGTTGAAGTAAGACTACAACAGTGTTGTGGTTTCACTTAGGAACTGCTTTGCTTAATGACTAAGTTGCCAGTCCTAATTATGCAGTTGAAGAAGAAACAGCAAAGGCACTCAGAAGGCTGAAAAGCATCAAACTCAAGATGGGCAGCTTCCCAACAGCACTCTATAAAAGAGAAAAAAAAGTGATATCACATTCTAGGACTGAAACAAAGTACAACACTTTTTATGAAACTTGTTATTTCTTATATTCCTCTTCACAGCCTAAGCCCAACTCTCAATGAAAAATCTCTAGGCTAGAGATTTTTCTTTTGGGACTAACAAATAAATAGCTGGGGGGGAAAAAGTTCACGGCACTTCGTTTTTGTATGTAACAACTGCAGCAAGATTATGCTTTAAATTGGAATGATTTGGCGCTACCCATAATGGAGGAATAGTTGGTGAAGATGACTGGAACTTGCACAGATGGCTAAACTGACATCTTTGATTAGTGAAAACATCTATATTTGTTGCTTGTAGACTTTTTGCATAAAGCCGAAAAAAATGAACATTTGATTTGTGGTTTTGAGGATCAGAAAATATTACACAATAGAAAAAGAGAGCTTTTTTTGTCACTTAGAGCAAGACATAATTGTGTAATCATGCTTGTATTTGCTGCAGAGGAAATTACAAGTTTCTTTTTTCTATTTCTTTTTATGTTTTCTTTTTGCCCCTTTGTCCACAGCCTAAAACCAGTCATCACTAGCTTGAAACACTCACATAAAGGATTTGCTGTATCCCTAAATAAAGAATTTGGAACGATTCCTAGACATTGGAGTACTGAGGATATTAGGGCTGTACATGTTTCAAAAATTGACTCTAAGGGCATATTTTGGAATATGTGGAAGGCAAGTAGAACACCTCTTTCAATAGTTACATCTTTTTTAAAGCTTCTGCATGAACCTGAAAATTGGCATGGTTGCTTTAGGAGCTGCATAAAAAAGTGGGTACTTTAATAAGTTAACTGCAAGATGGTTAGGTAGCAATGGGTAAACAATGGTGAGGGATGGCAAAGGCTGGATTTCTCTTTCCTGTACCCTTGTCTTTAATTATACTTCCTCCATTCTGATTTTATACCTGAAGGCTCACTGGACCCATCAAAAAATATTTATCCACTCTTCAAGCACATTAATTCAAAGTGTGGTTAGAGGTGGAAGAATGCCTTTACACCAAATACACATACACTCTCATCTATATCACTACAGATAGTCATTGATTTACAACCACAACTGGGACAGGAATTTCCATTGCTAGGAAGTGAGTTGCACCCAATTTTATGATTTATTTATTTATTTTGCCACAGTCATTAATCAAACCTGGCTTCTGTCATTGATTTTGCTTGTGGGAAGTGCCTTAGGAACGTTGCAGATGGTGACCATCTAGCCGTGGGATGCTGTGGCTGTTGTAAATAAATACCATTTGCCCAGCAGCTGAAGTTTGATCATGTGACTACGGGGATTAAGTGCAAAGACCAATCATAAGTCACTTTTTTCAGTGCCATCATAACTCTGAATGGCTGTTAAATGAATGGTTCTAAGTCAAGGTTTATCTGTAATTCAAACTCAGGTACAAATTTTTAATAGAATTTAAAGTGTGACATATAGGGATAGTTTTAGTCCTTCAGGCCTCATCCATATAGCCTCCATGCTCTGGCTCTGAAATGGCTCACAAATGATGAGGGCATGTATCCACCATGCAGCTTCCATCTCAGTGCCATTCCTGAGGCTAAAGCTGGATCAAACTGATCCAATAGGAAAGTAGTGCTTTCTTTGGGGGGTGGGGGAGACAGAAGAAAGCCTCTTAGGCAGGCATTCTGTGTCAAATGAGGAGGAAGCTTCAGAGGATAAACAACCTGCTGGGCTCCACTTTGCCCACTGCAGGATTCCCCTTTTACTCCAGTCACAGGGCTCTGTGCCTCCATGGCTATTTCTTCTTTGGCTCCTGGAGGGAACAAAAACTTATCTGGTGATCATTGATGGGGATTGATTGATGCAATCAGGGATTATTGATCTCCCAGAAGACTTTACATGATATCGAAACAAAAACTTATCGGGCTATTATTGATGGGGATTGATTGATGTAATCAGGGACTATTGATCTCCCAGAAGACTTGACATGATTTTACATGAGATCAATATCCCCACTGGAGAGCTGCTGAGAGCAGATGGGAACAGTCTACAAGAGGCCAAATGAAAGAGAGTTGATTTAGTAGACTCATTCATTGCTGTAATTAGGAAGCAATGCCTAATTAGTGGTCAATTAGAAAGGTCACATGGGCTGTGGAGGAGCAGAGAAAGGAAGCAGCAGCAGTGGTAGTTATTCAGGTTTTAAGAGTAGGCACTCCTCAGGACTCCCAGGTCTGGTCTCTGTGCCTACCCCCAGTTCCTTCCTCTCTTCCTCCCTCCCTCCTTTTTGAAGAGCACTGCTGATGTTCTGCAATGCAGCAGCAGTGGTGGCTGTAACCCTTCACTGGAAGAAAGAATATCAACAGGGCTACATGGACAGGCCCTTAGTAAATAGAAGTAGGAAACACTTTGGAAGTACAATACTTACAGAGTTATGAGACTGTGGATAAAACAGATACTAATTGATTAATGTCAGCAGCTCAGTATTGATGCCCTCATGGCAAGGCCTTATATGGCCTTGAGGACCTTGCTGTAGGGAGACCTTGCATTAGCAAATAAAGACCAGAATTCCTAGAGTTCAGTATTTCTATATTCTTTCTCAGAATTCTAAAATGTGACTTAGTTTCTTTGGGGAAAGAATGTGCCAACATTCCTATATTAATTATAGGACATCTCGTTAGGTTATACCGAACTGCAAAAATGCAATTTATTCAATGTTATTGAAGTAATATATAAAAATGAAGATTTGCACTATAATCTATTGCATGTATATTGGGCAGTAGGCCCTCAGTTCAATAAATCAACTCCTACGTATACTTAACTGGGAAAGAAATCCTACTGAATTCAGTAGAACTTGTAATTGTCAATGCAGTTTAAGATTATAAATTGGCTTTACAATAAATCAATCAATGCAAGCGCTCTATGGTTGGTAAGAATAGATACCAATATTTAGACATTATGATACTTTCAGTTTGAATTGGGTCCGCTGGCTCATAAACATTTTCATATTCTTTTTATACTATTAATGTCTAAGCCAATACAAAAATTAATCATTGATTGAGAAAGCTGAGTTATCATTTGCCTTCTGAATAAAAAAAACCCCTATAGAATTAAGCAATCCAATCTTTATATTCCAAAACACTTGGAACATTGCATAGTCATTTTGATTGTCCTTTTAGTCAACATACATACATACATTATTACAGTACATTATTACAGTAAAAAATATATTGGACTCCTCAAAAGTTCAACTGAATTTAGTATCAAAAACAGGATTGTAAATTTGAATATACTAAAGATCAGTGTGCACATCCTCCCTAAGGTATAATAAATATAGTAACATTAGAACAACCTATTTTCTTTCTTAAGTGTAAGGATATCACAATCTACACTGATTTCTAACTGGAGAAAACAATCAACTAACTAGTGCAGCCCAAATGCATTTATTTGAGAAGTCCTTACTTGTCCACTATGTTGCTTGCCTCTTCCAGTACCAACAAACTGAATACTTGGGGAATCCTGTACAGGCAAAAAAGGAATTAGAAAAAGAAAATAATTTCAACATAAGCTCCAACATTTCTACAAATATGTGCTAATGCTTGAGAGAAATGCAATGATTCTCTTAACAACTGTGGTAAGAAAGGTCATAAAATGGGGCAAAATTCACTGAACAAATGTCTCACTTAACAACATAAATTTTGGGCTCAATTTTGGTCATAAGTCAAGAACTTAAAACTTAAAATAAGAACTTAAAATAAGACTTCACTGTTTTGGCAGTGAAGTCTCTACATGGGAAATGTATTATTGAAACAATGGCCACTACACAAAAAAAGAATCACTGCCATTGTTTATTTATCAGATTCATATCCCACCTTTAAAAATATTCCCATAAAAAAAATAACCTTCTAAAAATATTCGCCTTACTTGTTCACTATATTTGCTTCCTTGTCTACTACCATATTGGTTGCTTGCACCATATTGACTTCCTTGTCCACCACCATATGGGCTTTCTTGTCCACCTTCGTACTGGTTTCCTTGTCCACCACCATATTGGCTTCCTTGTCCACCATCTTGGCTGCTGCTGCTATATGAACTTCCTTGTCCACGACCAAACTGGCTTCCTTGTTCACCATTCTGGCTACTGCCACCATATGAGCTTCCTTGTCCACCACCATATTGGTTATGGCCACCATGCTGACTTCCTTGTCCACCATATTGGCTGCTGCCACCATGTTCAACATGTTGGCTGGTGTCCCCATGCAAGCTTTCTTTTCCACGACCATATTGATCACTAGCTGATTGGGAACCCTGTAAAAAATAGAAATCAGATTTTTTTTTTTCAGGCTCATTCTTGTTGGCAAGTTAATTCATGTTAAACAATCATTTCTACAGAAAAATGTTCCTTACTTGTCCGCCACCATATTGGCTGCTTTTTCCACCATAAGAGGAATCCTATTAAAGAAAAATCCATCTGTATTTTTTAATCTGACCAAAAAGAAAAATCCCTAGGAAAGTTGCATTTACTAATATATCTTGATAAAACACCTTATATATTTGAATAGAAACACCTCTAGTTTATAAGTTACTGTGCCAAAAAGAAAGCAAAGATAGTTCCAATAGTAATAGGCATCTTCTGTGCAATCCCAAAACATCTGGAGCACCACTTGAAGACTACCAGAATTGACAAAATCATCAGTCAGTTTGCAAAAAGCAGTTTTACTTGAAACCGCTTGCATCCTGCAATGGTACTGTAACACCATCAAACAACAACATGTGCCTAACCCAGATCCTTGGGAAGAACTTGATAAGTGGATAAAAATGCCATATCTAGTCTAAACATCTGGAACCTGCAACAATGCAACAAGCCATAATAATAGAAAAAACTTTATGTTTCTCTTGCTGGTGGCTGACAATCCAACTCTGGGGAATGCCATCTCACTTCTAGCTACCTCACCTTAAGAATTAGAGATTTGCATGGGGCCCCACAGAGCCCAAACTATTAATTGATCCTAATTGACCTTCCATCATTTATCAACCATCTATTGACCCCCAGATATTTATCGGCCCCTTGGATTATCTAATCGATTCCTGAAAATTGATATTGATCACTTTGAGGAACCTTGCATTAAAACAAAATCCTACTTTAGAATCTGTAATGGCTGGATTCTCATATGATGCTAAACTAAACCCAAAGAAACCAATTTCTGCTTCAGGGCAAACAAAACACAGATTAGTGCAGAATAAGTACTTACCAAAAGCCCATCTGTACAATAACATCCAATCTGTTAAGAAAACAGAACAGAAATGCAGCAATTCTTTAATAAAAGATATTCTGACCATTTGTAGAATATCATTTTTAGTCAATAATTTGTTTGGCTGAAAATGACTCAATGCTTTTTTATGGATTAAGAATGATGGAATATATTCCTGGCACAGTACCTAAAAACAGTTCTTACTTTTTTCCCAGAGATGATTTTGTTAACTTTGCTAAGGTTTCAGTTTCAGTTTCATAATTTTTAAATTCAATGTTTAATTCTTTTTTTTATATTTATATGCAATTGCAACATGCTCAACTGGATATGGTCCAGGTATGATCTGTATAGTACCAAATTATTATTGCTAATTATCAATTTATTATCAATTAGTGTTATCAGTGTTGTGGAAAAAAATAGCTAATAGAATATAGAATTAAGTATTGGATAGCTACGCTATTTATAAAAATTGATAAGCCAAGTAAAGTATCATAAGGAGCTCAGGGAAACTGCTACTCTGTCATCATCTTGGCTCTGGATACTGTCTTACTTGCAAATCTTAGAAAAACTAGCACATATACACAGCCCACATTATCACACTATATATCACAATATATTTAATTGAGAAGAAAACTACTGATGGGAGTCTACTGCAGTAGCAATGTAGCACTCACCAAAAATTAACTCCAAGCTGCTCATCACTCTTCCAAATCACTGGTTTGCCCCCTCAGTCATTGAGTTACTGCCCTCGGTATATGTCGTGAATTCAATTCCCAGATTCCAAAAGCTGGGAATTTGGGGAATGGTTAGGTGCATCTTTGGAATTTAGGTATTAAGATAGGCAAGATGGTTGTCATGGGAGCCCAATCAAAGCCTTGTCCGTATGTATATGTGTTCAATACTGACACACATGCAAAAAAGGAAGGGCATGGATCATGTTCCTACAGCCACCATCTTGTCTGTCTTGACCTCCCCTTGCAGATACTACTGGGTATTATTGTCCCAACCCATCTGGAGGATCACCTGATTGGACAAGACTGCTTCATTCCATTGCCTTATTTTGCCCTAACAATACCATGAGTAGTTAGGCATTATCCTTTATGATTATAGAATATTGGGAGAGCTGGAGAATACAGCTGTGATAATTACATGATGCTACTGCGTGCTATTCTTTGCCCTCTTCCAAAGGCAAGAGCGGTGGAGGTTTAAATGAGCAAAGCTCATGCTGTGGACCTTATATAGGTCTTCAGATCAAAACAAAAAAACCCATTGCAAAGATGGTTTTGCAGCAATTTTTGCAGAGGGAGCACAACACCGTATCTCCTGAAACCAAGAAAACATGGTACCTTGACACCACTGTGTTTGTTAGATACAATTGGACTAGCAATTTCGCCACTCTCTCCATATGGTTAGTGGTGGGTTCCCCCCCCCACACCCATACACACTGTGAAAGCAAACACAGTGATGGGAATGTAGGGTCCTTGCCTGGACCTTATTTTCTTACTTGTCCACCAGTTTGGATGCCTCCTGAAGAAGTTGAGTTCTACAAAGGAAAAGAAATTATTTTGGCTACAGATGTTTTTTTTTTTATCAAGCAATATTTTTGTGTGTTACGATTTTGCTTTTAAAAATAACAAGAAAGTTACATCTCAACCTAACCAAGAGAGAATCTCTTATCTGACCTCCTGGCTGATTGGCTTCAGAAGAGGAGGAATTCTGTAAAATATAAGAAATCCAGTATCTGATATGACTCTTAGTTGAAGATAAAAAATGTCTCTATCCTGACCTAGCTAAGGGACATGTGGAGGAGTGACTTCTTTTTGTGTTTTCTAGACCAGTGTTTCCCAACCTTGGAAACTTTAAGATGCGTGGACTTCAATTCCCAGAATTCTTCAGATATTTGGGAGTTGAAGTCCACACATCTTAACGTTCCCAAGTTTGAGAAACATTGTTTTAGACAGAAGGGGTTGTTTTCATTAGTCCTGATGGGATACATTCGTATCCTCAAAGTCTTGGCAACAAGCTGTGTCCTATTCTGGAAATTGAAATTGGGAAGTGGTAAAATGAGGCATGGCAGGGATTGAGCAGAAAACATGCCAAGATCTACAAAAGAACCAAATATTCCACAGCATTCCACAATAGTCTCCAAATTTTAATATGCAGGTTACCCTGAGCAGATTTCAGGAAATGGTATCTAATTTTAATTGTATCTAAATTGTTGCTAATTTGTGAGATCAACAATAATTAGTAAGCGTTCCTCTGTCTCTAAATATAATATTAAAATTAATTACATTTTCCCATGGATTTTAGCACTATAATGGTTTTATACTTTAAATCAGTAATGTTATTTTATTACTTGAAATAATAATAAATAATTGCCTTATTTGAATTGCACAATGCCTTGTTACATTAATTTTTATGCCCCAAATTCTTAAATGAATATTTTAGTCCTCTTGCTATGTAGCTTGTTTTATTGTAGTTAATTTATGTGCTGTAAAGACTGCATTGATTTTCAGCAAGTAAAACGCGACTCTTTTTTTTTCAAAGGTCTATTTTGCTGGTCAATGACTGAAATAAAATGACCAACTGAGAGTTAATCGGAATGGAATAATCAAAGGAAAGGTGCAGACTTTCAAGATCAGTAGCAGACTTCTGTACTCCAGTACGAACTTAGATTTATAGTTGCAATAAATTTCAAGGATAAAGGAAGAAAAGGGAAAGGAAAGGCTAACATCTGTGTTTTGACTGCAAATATGCTGTTGGTACAGAGTCCAGCATTCCAAATGATGCTTCTCTTTAAAGGTAAAACTATTGCAGGAATTTTACCTTTCCTTTTTTTTTTTTAAGTATGTTTTATTATTTTTTTTAACATAATCACCTTAATATTCGGTGTTGTCTGGGTTTACATTTAACAAACATTCACTAACAATTAAATTCTATAGTCTATAATCCGCATGATAACTTTACATGATTTCCTCTTTTCCCCATAGTGTTCTCTTTTACCAACCTTAAGTTAATACAATTCTTATTTTTTAATAAATGATAATGAAGTATAAAAGTTTTCTAATATTTCTACAAATAATAATCACATCAATATAGTATTCCTTTTCTATCTAGTCATTCTGGTTGTCTCATCATAGTATCCTGTTTACAGTTCTTGTTTACATTTGTTTTTCCCACAATGTTCTAAAAATTTTTACTGGTTAAGATTTTCTCAGAGTTAATTACATTTAAATATTTAAATCTATTTTTTCTCATGTAAACCAACCCAATACTTTTACCTTTCTTAAGGAATAAATAAGACTAAAAAGAGAAAGAAGAACAATGAGAATAAGAAAAAGAATAAAGATAGTATACTACTTAAAATCCCTATTTCCTATAAGCTAATTTTACCTTTCCATATTGGCTGCTGCTATTGTAAGATCCATCCTGTTACAGAAACAGTTATTATAAAAACAGTTATTACAAATTATAGTTCATTGTGGAAGTCTCGTATTGCTTGTCTAATACATTAGCATGGAAACAGATGTCTTGATCTGCTGGATGAATGGGCTATGTTTGCCAAGAAGAGGGGAGGGCAAAGTCTCTATTAAGACCTCTATTGAGAAAGGTTTTGCTGAGAGCAGGGATGCCCTAAGGGGGTAGCAAATAGTAAAAAATATGAATAGCATGGATGAAGCCCAGTTCTTTTGTGCCTGCCATCCTCCTTTTTAATAAGTATATTCTGAATGAGGAATATCATATAGTGGTGACAGCAGTCACAAGTGCAGGCAACAACTTTTGGGGGTAATGCATGTATGTGTGTATACCAATCTCTGGGTGGCAGAGAGGTCGGGCCATGTGACCACGTGCTTCATCCACATAAAGAAAGATCTACAAGAACATGAGTAGAAACAGTAGAAACTCCTACTGTTGTGTCCATTAAAAGTAGTAAACATAAGAAGCAAAACTATGGATTTTAGATATCAGTCTAGATGAGGCTTTTACCAGTGTGAAGTGCCATACTTAATCTCCCATTTCTTTCACATAATTATAGAATTAATAAGGGTTATTTTGTCACTGAAGTATCCCAGAGAAATGGTTGTCTAGCCCCCACTGGAATACACCCAGGGAAGGACAGCACAGGGGTGTCAACTAGAAAATGATTTGCTCCATCAGTAATTCATCCAGTTTAATCCTTCAAAAAGGGAAACATTAAAGTGGATAATAATTGGGACATGACAATATGCCTTTAAAAAGTAGTTCTATTTCAACAATGAATCAACAAGGCCAGTAAGACAAGGCCAAATTTCAAATAGAATAGCCATTTCTCATCACTTTGATATCACAAATTCAGAATCTATTTTTAATTAATGAAGTTTCACTGCTTATCTTTCCCCAATTAAGATTTCAGTGTAATCTGTACTCTGTACGAGGGCAATTCGGAAATAAACCTCCGTTTGGTTTTGGTTATCAATGACAGACACTGGCAGATACAGAACTTTTATTACACACATTAGAAAACTACAACATTACATTACTTTTTGACATAATCGCCATTCAAATTGAGGCACTTGTCATAATTTGAAATTTGAAATTCCTTAGTAGTAGTCGCTCGGCGCCAAATCTGGGCTATGGGAGGGGGGTTATCAAAAACATCCCAACAGAACTGCTTCAAAAGTTCTTGGGTGTGTCTAGCAGTGTGCGGGCGAGTATTATCATGAACCAACACCACGCCGGAAGTCAGTAGGCCCCGATGCTTGTTATGGATGGCTTGTCTGAGTTTTCGTAACATTTCACAGTAGACTTCTGAATTGATGGTCGAACCATGCTCCATGAACTTCACTAGCAGTACTCCTTTGGCATCTTCACATTTGGCAGGATATTCTATGGCACCACTTCCGGTGTGGTGTTGGTTCACGATAATGCTCGCCCGCACACCGCTAGATGCACCCAAGAACTTTTGAAGCAGTTCCGTTGGGATGTTTTTGATAACTCCCCCCATAGCCCAGATTTGGCGCCAAGCGACTACTACTAAGGAATTTCAACCCTTGTAAGACGTTATGACAAATGCCTCAATTTGAATGGTGATTATGTCAAAAAGTAATGTAATGTTGTAGTTTTCTAATATGTATAATAAAAGTTCTGTATCTGCGAGTGTCTGTCATTGATAACCAAACTGAGGTTTATTTCCGAATTGCCCTCGTATCTAGTAGCAAAATTAAGCAGAACATTTTTTGAAATTTTCTTCTCTATGTATATGCATGTAAGATCTCTATTAAATGTTACATGTGAACTATAAATAATGATAAATTACCTGGTCTCCATATTGGTTGCTATTGCCACCATATGATGCTCCCTGTATAGAAGGTACTGATTAATTATAAAATATTTATCTTAATAAAGCACAAAGATACTTTCTTTACTCAGAAATAGAAATAAGATGAACTTTGTAATGTTATTTTATTTTCAGTGTCCTAAATTGTAATCCAGAGAGCCACTGGCAAATATTACGTAGACATCTAGACAAGTGTGCAGGTAGAAACACTGCAAAAAAAAGTTTTTACCTAGCTGTTGTATTGGCTGTTGCCACCATTATTTCTTAATTATAAAATAATTACCTGAATAAAGCGCTGTTTACTACAGTATACTGTATTCAGGAAGAGAAATAATCTCCATAGCAAACATTTTAGATACTTATTGTCAAAGCAAGAACATCCAATGTTAGCAGCGTTGACATTTGACACTTATGTTTTGTCTGTATCTTTAGACAAAAAAATTAAAAAATATAGTATATTATCTACATATGAATATTTATATCTATATTTATATCATTATAAACAATGTTATAAAGTAATTTTTACCTGGTTGCCATAATTGCTGCTGCTGCTGCTGCTGCTGCTGCTGCTGCTACTACTGCTGCTATATGATGCTCCCTGTAAGAAAATGCTTATTAATTATAAAATTATCACTTTAATAAGCACAACACTGCTCTTTTACATTCAGGAGTAGAAGTAAAGTAAGCAAAATATATTTTATTTTATTTTATTTTATTTACCCTGTGTTAATATTACAATGATCCTATTTTCTTGGGGGGGGGAAGGGCAAACCTGAAAAAGGGACAAACCTGAAAAATGTTCTGAGGACAAAAAAAGTAATTATTTATGTTTATAACTTTGCTTGTGATGATTGCATACACACATACGCACACACATTCACACACGCTTATATATACACATATAGATGCGATGTTATAAGTTTTTCCCTGCTGCCATGTTGGTTGCTGCCGCTTCCATATGATCCTCCCTACAAGGAAATTCTTTCTAATTATAAAATAATCACCTTAATAAAGCACGAAGCTCTTTGCTTTATTCAGAAGCAGAAATAAGACAAAGAAATTTGTTTTTATAGATTATATATAGTGTAGATATCCACGGCAAATATTTTATATGCCTATCTCTATGTATAGATCAATAAAAAAAACCATCACAAATATCCCATACCTCTATCTGTATCACTATAAAAACACTACAGTATAAAATATTTTTTTTACCTGGCTGCCAGAATGGCTGCTACTGCTGCTGCTACTGTTGCTATATGATCCTCCCTGTAAGAAAATGCTTATTAAAAAATAATTCAATTAATGAAGCCCCAAACTACCATATATATTCAGGGGTCAAAAATCTTCATTTATATTCAAAACTGTATTTGGATATACATTACATTTGGAGTACAAATATATTCTAAAATATATAGGATGTGCAATATAAATAAATATGGCAAATATTACAATATGTCCTAATTATAATATAATTTTTACCTGGTTGCTATATTGGTTGACATCATATGGTCCTCCCTGTAAGGAAATACTTATTAATTACAAAATAATTACTTTAATAAAATGCAAAGCTACCTTCCATCTTTAGGAGGAAAGATAAGGTGAACAAAAACATTTGATTTTATGTTATTACAAATTATCATGACAAATATTATATACATAAACTGTATCAAATAATATTTTACACGGTTGTTCTGTTGGCTGCTGCCATCATCATATGATTTTTTCTCTTTAGAAAATACTTATTAGTTATTTTTATGTATTTATTTATATCCCATCTTTATTACAACATGTTCATTTTAATAAAGCACAATGTTCCTTGCTATATTTAGAAGCAGAAAGGAACTCCCAAAATTTTACTTTATGTAAGCTAAATATACAATCATATAGTATATTTAATAGTATATTTATTATATAATATACTACATATAACATTTTTACTGTATACTATATAATATATAGTAAAATATGTATTAAATATACTACATATAATATATGCACATACATATATACACACATGTAGTCTTCGCTTACCGACAGCCTTGTTTAGCGACTGTTCAAAGTTATGACCGTTGGAAAAACAGATTTGTGACCGATTCTTCCATTTACAGCCATCATAGTGCCCCATGATAATGGAATTGCCATTCAGGCACTTTGCAACCCATGCACATTTACAGCTGTGGCAGAGTCCTGTGAGCATGTGATCACCATTTCCAAGCTTCGGAACCAGCTTCCAACAAGCAGAAGTAATGAAGAAATTGTGAAATTGTGAAATTGCAGGTCACAATCACTTAGCCACCTTGTGATTCATGTAATAAGGGAAGCAGGTCATTAGTCCATCACGATATTTCACGATATATCACCAGATGATATTTTGCCTGGCGTGTGTGGTGCTCTGCAACAGAGTTGCCAGTCCCAATTGTGATCAGGAAGCGAGGACTACTTACATATGTATGTATGTACATGTGTGTGTGTGTGTAAACACATTGTAGCATGTATTTATAGCTATATTTATCATTATAAATGAATAAAGTTGTTTTTACCTGGCTTCCAGAAGAGCTGCTGCTACTGCTGCTGCTGCTGCTGCTGCTGCTATATGACCCTCCCTTTAAGAAAATGTTTATTAATTATAACATTATCACCTTAACAAAGCACAAAACTGCTGCCTATATTCAGGAGCAAAAATGAGCCACGTCCTTTACTGTATTTTATTTTATACATGGTAAGTATATCATAAATGTTATAGTATACACACACTGGCAGAGTTTTCATATGGATGCTACTTCGGCGGCCATTGTCACGACCACCATATGATTCTCCTTGTAAAGAAATACTAATTTACAAAATGCACGTAGTCCTTGTGGTACAAATAGCCGTTTAATGACTGTTTGAAGTCATGAATGCACCCCAAAAGTGTACTTACAATAGGGGTTTAAAATTGTGACCAACAAGAGGCCTCTGCAGTCATGTGACCTGGATTCAGTCAGTGATGAAGCAATGGCCATCCTGAAGCAGTGGCCACAACCACGTGGCTGTGGTTGCCCTTTGTCATCTGTACAGGCAATTTCCGAGGTCCATATGGTTGATGCGTTTTTTCCCCCCCACATGACCAACCAAAAAGCATGTGCTTTTTTTCCCCCTCCTCATTGCTGCCAATGAAGGACTAGAGGAGTGAATCTCTTGTTGCTGCTCCTGTTGCTTCTTTTGTTCCTGTTGTCTTGAGGACTAGAGCAGAGGTCCCCAACCTTTTGGGCACCAGGGACCGGTTCCGCGGAGAGAGGTTTTTCCGCGGACCAGAGGGTGCGTGGTTTTGTGTGTTGCCTGCATCTCGCGGATGGGGCTCTGTGTTGGCTGTTGTAACTTTTAATGGTCACTAAACAAACTGTTGTAAGTCTAGGACTACCTGTATTTAGAATTTTTTTTTTTTAATATTGCCTTGAGATTGCTGGCAGAACTACTAGCCAGTGTCTCAGAAAACAGATTTGGTACTGTAAAGTACCTTTGCATTCTACTGTACTGTTTGTTTTGCAGGTATTTTGAGATTGCTTGCAGAAAGGTCCTTTGCATTCTGCTGTACTGTGTTTGTTTGCTTTTGCTTAAGAGGATTAGTGAGGGGATGAGCGGGTGGCAGCTGTTCCCTCTAGAGCAGAGTTCTCCAGCCTTTTAGGGTTGGCTGCCCGGAGCGGGAGAAGGGGGAAAAGAAAGGATGGTTTCATGGGGTGGGTGAATGCATGTGCGCCCATGTGTGTGCACAAATACCCATTGCTCGTGCAAGTGGGGCCATGAGCGCTCGCGCGACTGGGGCCCTGAATGCCTGCGACACTCACGCAAGTGGGGCTCATGTTAGTGGGGTGTGCATGGACATGCGCACATGTGCACACCAGCCAGCCACTCATGTGGCCCAGTGGCCAGTAGTGGGCTGTAGCCCACAGGTTGGGGATCCCAGCTCTAGAGGCTCCACAGAAAAACCTGCAAATTTACCTTCCCACTTCAATTTAAGCCTGGGCACCTGCCTGGACGCACTGCGGTTCTCACCTTGCCAGAATAGCTGATGTTCCCTCCGAGGCTCTAGCTGGGAGTCTTGCAAATACTCAAGCTTCTTGGTTCATTGAACAATGGCAGAGGTTGTTTAATGAACTGAAGCAAACAGCAAGGCCAGTCTTTGTTCATTTAATGACCCGGTTGATTCACTTAATGAACATGGTAAAAAACATGTCACAAAAATGAGTCCAGTTTATTTTATAACCCTAATAGGCAGAGTTCATTAGATTCATACCTTGAGGACTATCTGTAGCCACCTTAATACAGCACAATATATTTTTTTTTCTATATTCAGGACCAGAAGTAAGTTGAAAAACATATTTTATTTTGTGTTCCATATGGATGATCCTGGCAAATATTATATGCATATACTATATTATACAATAGTTTGTAGCTGTCATACTAGTTGCTCCTAGCACTTAATGATGCTCTTTGTAAAAATATTGATTACAAAATAATTATCTTAATTAAGCATATAGCTCTTCCCTATATTCCCTAGTAGAAATAAGCTGAAAATGTTTTTTTTTTTCCATATGATAAATTAACACTTATCTATTAGTTAAGTAGTTAAATATTATATAATTGCTATGGTTATTTATCACACATTTTTAAAAATGAATTAAAATGAATGAATAGCTTAATTCTGCTCCCGAATTTACTACATAACATTTGCTATAATTATCTACAGATATATTTTTTTCATTTTTACCAGTGGATGATAAATAACCATAGCAAATATTATCCACATACACTATATTATGCAGGTATTTTTACCTGGCTGCTGCTGCCACCATATGATCCACTCTGTAAGAAAATACTAATTCATTAGAAATAATAATCTTAATAAAGCAAAACAATACATGCTACATTCAGAAGCAGAAATAATATTTTATTTAATTTTCTACATCTCATGTATAGGTGGTCCTTGACTTATGACTTTAATTGAGCCCATTATTAAATGAATGAAGTGGTCGTTAAATGAATCCATTATACCAGGGGTCTTCAAACGTGGCCCTTTTATGACTTGTGGACTTCAACTCCCAGAATTCCTCAGCCAGCGTGCCTGGCTGAGGAATTCTGGGAGTTGAAGTCCACAAATCATAAAAGGGCCAAGTTTAAAAACCCCTGCATTATACCAATGGGTGTGTTTTGCTGGAAACCAGAAGTAAATGGCAGAAACTGGCAAAAAATACAGAAAATCATGGTCATGTGACCACAGGACATTGCAAACAGTCATAAATGCAAACTGGTTGCTAAGCAACCAAAATGCAATCACATGACTGTGAGGGGAGGTTGCAGCCATTGGAAATTGGGTGATAAGTACATTTTTGGGTGTCCATCGTAATTTTGAATGGTCACTAAGCAACCAGTAATTAGGTGAGGATTACCAGTATACTGTTTATAACCATAATAATTTTACAGCTACATTATAAACAGTTTTTGCTTGGCTCCAGTTGGTTGCTATTGTTTTATTTTTAAACACTCCATTCTTTACAGAAACGTTTTCTCATTAAATGAGGAGAAAGTAGAAAGCTATTTTCTATATTTCTGAACAACACATACCATATATACTCACGGATAAACTAAGAATTTAAGCTGCAAAAATACACCTCCCAAACTGGGTTTATCTTATCCACAGATGGATTTATTCATCAGTCTGTACAGGTAGTCCTTGACTTGTGAGCAGAATAGAGCCCAAAATTTTTGTTGCTAAGCGAAACAGTTGTTAAGTGAATATTTGCTATATTTTACAATCCTTCTTGCCACAGTTGTTAAGTGAATCACTGCAGTTGTTAAATTAGTAACATGGTTATTAAGTGAATCTGGCTTCCCGATTGACTTAGCTTATCAGAAGGTCACAAAAGATGATTGCATGACCTCAGGACACTGCAACTGTCATATATACATGCCTGTTGCCAAGCATCCGAATTCTAATCATGCGGCCATGGGGACATAAATTAGAAACAGTCATAAGTCACTTTTCAGTGCTGCTGTAACTTTGAATAGTGACTAAACCAGGGATAGGCAACTTTGGCTCTTTTATGACTCATGGACTTCAACTCCCAGAATTCTATGCTGGCTCAGGAATTCTGGGAGTTGAAGTCCACGAGTCATAAAAGAGCCAAGGTTGCCTACCCCTGGACTAAACGAATGATTGTAAGCCGAGGATTACCTGTACTGCAATACTTTTTTAGAAGTATCTGGTATTTTGATTAAAAATCAAGGGTTGATTTATCTGTGGATGAACTTATCCATAAACAGATATGGTATATTTTCTACATCGTACACCTGTCCATATGGATAATTACCACAATATCTACTTTAAAAAACAGTAATAACCACTGATGATGCGGTGATTAGAATGCAGTATTGCAGGCTAATTCTGTCCACAGCCTGGAGTTTGGTCCTCACTGGGATCAAGGTTTACTCAGCTTTCCATCCTTCCGAGATTGGTAAAACGAGGACCCAGATTGTTGGGGGCAATACTGTATGCTGACTTTGTAAACCACTTAGAGAGTGCTGAAAAGCACTGTGAAGCGGTATATAAGTCTAAGTTCTATTGCTATTACTACTTATATGTATGTCAAGATTTCTTAATATATTTTGATGCTATACAATAGATAGATAGATATTTGGGTGTATATGTTTTGAAGCAGATACAATATATTTCAGAGCAGAAATAAACATAATGAGTTTTACCTGTCCAAACTGGTTGCTGCCACTCTGTTGTCCACTCTGAACAGAAAACAACAATCAATCATTATTGTTGAAATTCATTACTTCCTTACTATATCTGCATTAAAACATTTTCTATACTTAGGATCAGAAAAAAGGGTTGAGCTTATTTTTTTTACTATATATTGTGTTTGATATGCTTAAGCAGTTTTAAAAGATTTTTTTACATAGGTTTTTAAATGTTTCCTTGACCTGCCCATTTGGTTTCCAACTGTGTATGAACGTGCTATCTAGTCTAATTGTGATGATGATGATGATGACGACAATTGCATCTGATTCTTGGCAATTCTATGGCTCACCTCTCTCTACATTTTCTATTCTTGTAGGGCTTCTTTCACTGGTTTTATGCTCTGGTTGGTCTCAGCTTTGACGGTGTCTGGCCGCCATTCACACGCGGTCCATCTTGAAACTGATTTTGGAAGTCTCATTTCCTTTTATCATCTACCACTCCAAGCACAACTGCCTTTTCCAGTAAGTTTTATTGCACGACATGGCCGAAATAAGTAAAGTGGAATTTTATGATTTTGACTTCCAGTGTCTGATTTTGTACACGCCAGTATTCACTCACTCATTTATTTATATCCTCCCTTTTTAAAAAAAAAGTATTTTTTTTATCAATAACTCAAGGCAGTGAATATAACTAATACTCCTTCCTTCTATTTCCCCCACAGCAACAGTCCTATGAGGTGAGTTGAACTGAGAGGGAGTGACTGGCCCAAAGACACCTAGCTGGCTTTCATGACTAAGGCAGGACTAGAACTCACCGTCTCCTGGTTTCTAGCCTGATGCCTTAACTAGACCAAATTGTCTTTCTCTACCTTCTTGTTTGTTACTTTTGCTGTCCAAGGAATATGCAGGGGCCTTCTCCAACACCACAGCACAAAAAAGGCAGCAAATATATTTAATACTCCTTCCTCCTATTTTCCCCACAACAAAGTCCTATGAGATGAATTGAACTGAGAGTGATCAATTTCCCTCTAGTCTAGTTTTTTTCACAGTCCAACTTTTGCAACTGTACATAGTTATGGGAAACATAACAGTGTGGACTAATTTGCATTTCTTTGCCAGACTGGCATCCTTCCTTTTCCCTATTCTATTCATGCTCATCATTGCTGTGAGACCCACTGCAATTCGACACTTCATTTCTGGACTGCACTGATCAATCTGCAATTCTAGGAAAGCAGATTCTTACGCACATTTGATCTCTTTACCATCACCTGTTATTTTGACATTTCATTTCCTCTCAGTAGTTATGAGCTTGGTCTTTTTGATGTTTCGAAGAGGCCAAATTTCTCTTCTGATTTCTAAAGTATTTCTTTCATCCTTTTGATCAAATGTTTCAGGACCACTTTGGCTTCCGAAAGGAGAGTGGTAACAAACCTCTATTTATTTTCAAAAGGGATAAAGCTTGCAGCAGAATGCTGCAAAGTAGTAGGATCCTATGGTCGTCACTAAACAAACATATTATGATTTAAATTAAAGTGGTTTAGGGAGTTTATTTTACTTATTTGCTAATTTATTATAAATATTTTTGTATTTATCCAGTCAATTGTTATTCACCTGGAAAAGACATCAGACAAAATAAAAACCTTGAAGAAAATATTTTATTTATTTATTAAATAAATTTATGTAGCTGAATTGAAGGATTGAATAAGCCTAATACTTATTTTATTTATATTATCTATTACCATAGAGGATATGAGTTATGTTTTTACCTGTCCATGCTGGTTGCCACCATATGACCCACCATATCCATCCTGTGGAAGAAAACCCAGTTATTATTTTAAAATATCTAGTTGCTGAAATATGATATTCACATAACAGACCTTTATAGATTTTCCCTGTGTCAGCTTTCTTAGACCAGGAGGAACCTTAGAATGGAGTTGTGTATTTTTATTTAAATTATAAATAAAAAATAAAATCTGTAGGATGTATTGAGCAATAGAAAAATGCTGGTTTTTAAAGACACCTTATCATATATATTGATATGAAGGAAATTAGGCCTGCAGGTTATAAACTTTGCCTTTATTAGGGCTACTGTATCTTGGCTAAATAAACCCATAGATCCACTAGATGGAAGCAGAGTTTCTATATCTTTTTGCTGCCACCTAATGGTTGTCAAGATTGTTACCCTTCAGAAACTGATCGGCTAGCAATATGACAAAGCATGTAAGTTTAAGACAGACAGGCACCCTGAGCCTTTTTGTAATAGATTACAGAAAGAAAGAAAAAATTCTGCAGGCTACAAAAGGAAGAGAAAATTTCTGGAGGCTACAAAAGAAGTGACATTATTTTAATTTTATTTTTGACATCTCTATATTATCATGGTATATATCACATAGTGTCAGGCTCAAGCCCAAAGAAGACACAGCAAAATCCAATTGAGTTCAATTCCTTATTTGTTTACATCTAATGGACAGAATCTTGACAAATTAAAGCTATAACTCTTTACCTTAATAGATATATCTGGAGGGATTCTAGGGTGTGGCTACCCTGAGCCTCTTCCAACTTGGGACTTCGCGATTTTTAAATGAAATTAAAAATTAAAAATGGAAACATCAAAGAAGGTTTTTTCTCTGATGGAGTATACTGCCTTCTCCCCTTCGCTATCAATACAGTACATCTTGACAGAAGAGACCCAAGTTGAGGAAATCTGCATTATGAAGTAGTTCATAGCTATCCATATTAATTGCTTGCTGCCATAGAAACAATCCTGGAGAGAAAATGATCTTTACTTGCTGTAATGTATCAACAGCAAACTACTCTCTACTCTACTTTTTCTTTTCAATAAAGAGAAAATAAGCACAACTAGGGGCATTCACAGGAAGTTAAAAGAAAAAAGGAAAGATGATGGCAGTTATGCTTGGAAGGTTCAGTGGTAAAAGGAAATGACGCCTCCAAAAAAAAACACCACACTGGCTAAACAACATCAAAGCCAACACCAGCCAGAGCATAAATCAACCGAAAGAAGCTCTACAAGATCAGAAAATGTGGAGTGAGATGGTTCATAGAATTGTCAAGAATTGGACACAGTTGAACAGATAGCATTCGTCATCATTATCACTTGCATTAAACATATACTGCTATGATACATATTGGGAAAGCACTACAGGTAGTCCTTGGCTTATGACCGGTTACTTAACAACCATTTGAAGTTATGACATACCCCCACAAAACTATTTATGACCCAATATAAAAGTTACGATGAACACACACCTCTATGGTCAGATGATCACATTTTGGGCAGTTGGCAATCAGCTCACCTTTATGGACATTTGCAGTGTCCGCTGGTCACATGACCACAACTTTCAGTGTTTGTTACTGATTTCTGGTTTGTTTTTTTCAGTTTTCTAGTCAAAAAAATCCCATTGGGTAAAATGGATTTGCTTAACAACCACTGTGTTCACTTAATGACCATAATCTTTGCTTAACAATCATTGCAAAAATCGGGTCCAGTCACTTGGTGACCGACTTAAACAACCGCAATGACTTACTACCATGATTCTGAGTTCAAGTTATGGTCATAAGTTGAGGACTAGCTGTATGTAATATTTTACCTGTTCAGATTGACTGCTGCCTCCATGTGATCCAACTTGTTCATCCTGAAAAAAATAATAATTTCTTCAAAAAGATGTTGAAGTAATACGCTGCCTTAAAACATTTTAGATGTCTTAACATTCCATAAGAATCTCTATTTTAAACTATTTTCACCATGGTTTTTTAAAAACCTAGGAACAGAGGTGATATGGAGCTCTTTCTATACAATCTATAGAACATTAACATATAATATATGCTTACTCTCTTAGTAGGGTTTATTTGCTTCTCCAAGTCTCAAATCATTCTATATACATATACCTCATATATACTAATTTTGTTTGCACACAAACTTGAATTCTTCTGAACCATAGATTTTAAAGCAATAGTAGGAAGTGGTTTCAAACAAACAAAGGTTTCCCACAGCACTGAATAAAAGCAACAACCCACAAGTGCTTTCTATAGGGTGTCATTAATACTGGTAGTTTCCATTTAGCAAAGAAAAGTCTAGTTTCATTACTTCCTGTTCAGTAGAGCTGGAAAGGTCAGTGATTAATTGCTCCTTAATTCATCATCTGTCTCCTTTCCTTTCTTTTATTGCCAAAAAGTGCTACTTTGGTGTAAAAGAAAAAAAGAGGGGGGAAATGGGAATCATGTAGTATATTAACCTCTATCCATTTGGAAGGTATACTTGACTAATTCAGATATATTCACAATAAAAAGTCACCCTAACATCACTACAAACATACATACAAATTTTTAACCGAGCTCCTATTTAATTATTGGATATGTAGATAGGTTCTACAAAGAATCAGAATTTGGGAATCAATATTTTATTTTAATAGCATTTTAAATTTAAGATCTTTATTTATTGTTTTAAAGTTTTAGAACGTATTTTAATCAATGCCTGTAAGCCACTTAGATTTGCCTTTGGTGAGATGGGCAGCATGTAAGTTTAATAAATATATAAATATTTTGTAAAACCTGCTGTACAGCATTATTATCAGATTAGTTTTATCCAAGTCTATTAGTGATATATTAGTGATTTGCAAGGCTGTGTTGGCAAGCAGACTTTGGGCCTCTGGGATTTAATCAGCGTGAGACTGAACTGAAACATGCTGTTTACATAAAGCTGCTCATGAAACAGCCATTATTTGCCAATTATTCCCATATCTATTGGGAGCACTTTCTTTTATCTTATGCTAGCAGTTCAATCTCCTTTCATTCAGAAGCAACATCAAGTTTTTCTTTCTTTTGCACAAGGCCTCCTCAACCTAAGTAAAGATAAACAAGATGGACTACATGTGGATAATTATGTTGTTTTCTTAACAACCATTCAAAAGTCTTTATTTTTTATTTTTTTAAAAAAATCTTCCTAATCTAGTTCTCAGCTCTGGGGACTGCTTTCTCCCATCCTAGTACTAACAAGGTTCAATCCTGTTTAGCTTTTCAAAATTATTAAGGTGCTACCAACCTATGGTGACTTCTATCTGCCAGCAGTTAGGCGCAGATTCTCCTCACTGTAGCGGTTATTTGATTCCTTAATATTCCTTTCCAAGAAAATTGCAAGCAAAACAAATGGAGCATTTATTTTACTTATTTATTTAGAGTGATGTGGTGGCCTAGTGGTGAAGACCCTCGCCTCCCATTCAGAAGGTTGAAAGTTCAATCCTAGGTGGAAGTAGATGTTTCTCTTTTAGGGCACAAAGAAAAAATATCTGCTGTGCACTCTATATGGGCATTAGGAAGGGCATCTGGCCAGTAAATACTCAGCCCCCCTGATTCTAGCCCAAATATGGACTACAGGGTTGTAAATAGGGAATTTATTTATTTATTAAATTTATATGCCGCCCATCTTGCAATCTATAACTTGAAAATTTCTATACAGTGTGATATTTGGCTTGCTCTACTCTTTCTTAGGAAATTTAATGCTTTAAAAACTTTTTTTAATTTTATTATTTTTTTAAAAAAAACCTGCTTTAAAAACAAAAACAATACAGCCATCACTTTTTTTCTCATGATAAATTATGAGAAAATGAAAGTTCACTTTTGTAAATCTCACTTTGGATATGAAAGTGCCACATCAAGTTGGACAATTCCTAAAGTAACTTGGATGAAACTGGGTCATTTCCAAGATTCAAGATCACCCCTCAAAATGGATTTGGGTGACTGTTTAGTTTCTGCTAGTGCTAACTGTCACTTGTCAGAAATAGTTCAGATGAGAGATTATTAAAGGATCCAGGTCTACCTTCTTGGATTTACAATTGGCTAACGAAAACTTTTGAGAATAGTAAGAACAAAAATATATATTAATTGTCTCTTGCAAGCAAAATTAGTATAAAATTATATCTTGTGAAAGGTTCCATGATCACTCCCAAGTCATCTTCTAAACAGCAAAGTTGATTTTTATAGGTATATTATACAGTGGATTAGATATTCATTCAAAATTTATTGTTTGCTTGCTTGCATGTACATTGGCTTGCAAAGGGATTTGTTTAAAAAAAAAGCAAACAATTGACATCTGGTAGGCAAAAGTGAACACATGACACAAGGCATTTTGTTGTTAATTGCGACAATGCTATTGAGACAGTAAGGAGCGGCATGAAAAATAAATAATTACCTGTGCACTAGGACATATACATTGACTCTGTAAAAATGCAAACAATTATTTTCACCTTTGGTATAAGAAGTCAAACACTAATGCTGTATTATAAAATGTCTGTTCTTAATGTCCGTTTTATGTTAATCTAACTAGTACCATTTTAGGGACTGGAATTAAACCAGGTTGAACAAGTTATTTCATCCTGCAGGGATTAGACGATAATAGTAGGATTACTATTAGAAATAGATGAGATAGATAGGTAGGTAGGTAGGTAGGTAGGTAGGTAGGTAGGTAGATAGATAGATAGATAGATAGATAGATAGATAGATAGATAGATAGATAGATAGATAGATAGATAGATAGATAGATAGATAGATAGATAGATAGATAGATAGATAGATAGATAGATAGATAGATAGATAGATAGATAGATAGATAGATAGATATAAGCAGACATTCAGAGGGAAATAATCCATCAACTGTTTTTCTCTAGTGCTGGTTTGACTGAACTGGAAACTATGAAAAACACAAGAAACTACTCCTTCTATAGCAGGAAACCTCTAATAATAACTACAACAGACCTAAAATTGTGCTTT
The DNA here is from genome assembly GCA_023970755.1 of Azemiops feae. Classification (NCBI taxonomy): domain Eukaryota; kingdom Metazoa; phylum Chordata; class Lepidosauria; order Squamata; family Viperidae; genus Azemiops; species Azemiops feae. Next base: position 1,580,214 of record JALGBA010004043.1, on the reverse strand, counting down.
GAAGTCTGCAATTGGCAGGCTGTTTCAGCAATTACATTTTGTACAAAGGATCTGCAATCTAATTTTTATGGCCTTCAGAATCTTTTTCTAAGATCCTATTGTCAACATTCAGGAATACATTTGCAGAATTGCAGACTTTCATGGTTTTATTAAAACAAGAGTTAGCAAAGATGCTTTTCCCCTCCTCTTCATTCAATGTACATTTTTTGCTTTTAATATCCAATGAGCAAATCAAACATTTTGGACCTGTGCTCTCTGGAAATGTGACTACATTCCTCAGCAACTCTCGATGCCAATGTGAAAAAATGCAGCCCCCATTAAACAAAAATGTTTTTCTACCTTTATTTATTGATAAAAGTATTATTTATTGATAAAATTTTCTCAAAACGTTAAGACAGCCCATGAGGAAAAACAAATCAAATTCAAGAGCTGGCAAAAATACTAATTCCCTGAAAAGTGAGGAACCAAATACTGTAATACTTTCAAAATATTTCAATTGTGCTAAAAAAAAAAGAGAGAAAGAAATTAATAGGACTAATCAGAATTTTAGCGAGGAATTAGCATTTGCGCAGCTGTAAAAGTTTTTCCATAATAGCTAGAGAAAGCTTGAAGCTTGATTCCTATGTCAATACATTCAAACAGAATGCTTCAATTTCCACATACAATGAAATCTTCTCTCAGGGACTAATTGCAGGGAGTGGGTGTCCATTATTTCTGATTGTCTATTAAATTGGAAAGAATGTCATTTGCAGTAACGTTATTATGTAAGTGATCCAAATTATATTACTTGCACCAATCTTGTCATTTGGGTAATGACATCATTATACAAATGACATAAAACAATGTAAATACAATGGTAACCAAAATCTGTTGCATACAATTCCCCTAAATTGAAGGGTAGCATCAAAATCAACTGTAGCCTCCGGATTAAACCTCTTCCTTTTTTTTTTTTTTTGCCAAATATACATTATCAAGTAACTAGACTGGAGGCTAAAACATATAAGGAATGGTTGTTGGAATTGGGTATGTCTAGTTTAATGAAGAGAAGGACGAGGAGGGACATGATAGCGGTGTTCCAATATCTCAGGGGTTGCCACAAAGAAGAGGGAGTCAAGCTATTCTCCAAAGCACCTGAAGGCAGGACAAGAAGCAACGGATGGAAACTCATCAAAGAGAGAAGCAACCTAGAACTGAGGAGAAATTTCTGACAGTTAGAACAATTAATCAGTGGAACAACTTGCCTCCAGAAGTTGTGAATGCTCCAACAGTGTAAGTTTTTAAGAAGAGATTGGACAGCCATTTGTCTGAAATGGTATAGGGTTTCCTGCCTGAGCAGGTGGTTGGACTAGATGACCTCCAAGGTCCCTTCCAACCTCATCATCATCATCATCATCATCATCATCATCATCATCATTATTATTATTATTATTATTATTATTATTATTATTATTATTATTATTATTATTATTATTATTATTATTATTATTATTATTATTATTATTACTATTACTATTACTATTACTATTACTATTACTATTATTTATTTGAGAGAGAAATTCTCTGCATTAAACACTTAAGGGAGATGTTCAGTCTTAGCAATATCAAATAAAAGACATTGTGGAGATATTCTTTATTTCTTTATGCAACTGTGGGTTTTTTTTCTACTTAAAAACCATGAAGAAATGTTGGGAAAACATGGTAGAATTACAGAGGAGAGACAGGATCTCAATAAATTCTATGAATGAGATAGGAAAAATCACAATAAAAGGTTGTTCTGAAGGATCTAGAGTGAGCCCACAGACAATTGGCTGATTTTTTGAAAGAAGGTATAGAAACTGAAGTGTAAAAATGTTTAATTCCTCATATGCATTTTCAATAAATGATCCATCCTATAAGGAGATCATAAATCACCTTTTTAGTGTAGAATTGTATAAGATTGTGAAGAACTTCTTAACAATAAGGCTCCATGTTTTTTTTATGAGTTCAGTCGTAGAGAAATATATATTTATGTGCACTGAATGCATTCAACAAGGGCGCTTCCAGATCTCTTTCATTGCTTTTGGGATGATACATCTATATTTATCCATGGATTCAGAATATTTTAAGTCCAAACTGTGTATATTTTCAACATCTCATTTTTAAAAACTGTATAAAATATAACGCCTAAACTAACAATACTATATATGTGTGAATCCTGGATATATCTGCTAAAATGTTACTAAATTGAAAAGAACATGCTTTGAGTTACAAGGTCAAAAGCTTTAAATATTGCAATCTGGTTTTGTCTAACTATAAAAAAAACCTTATATCACATGGCTGGCAATTACTACCAATACAGAATTTGTAAGAGATCATCCCATCAAAACTAATGAAAAGAAAACCCTTACCTGTGGATGATTGTTTCTATCATCCGAAAAGGTTCTATCCTGTAAAAGGTCAATATAAATTACTTCACTACAAATAAGGAAATCTCAAAGAAAATAAACATAATTCCTGTACCATAGGGAGAGGACACCTTCCACTAGAAAAAATGAGTATATGATATACATTTATATATGAGTTAGATCTTTTCTAACTTTCTTTGACCTGATGGGAAGTGTTTTGATGCCCAGATAATACCAAAATATCAGAATTGTAGGGAAGAGGGAACAACCAATCACTTTTGGTTCATACAAATTCCCTTTTTTGGTTTCCTGGCATGTCTGCTCTATTTCAATCTTTTTGCGACTGGAAAGTGTGATTGTTGTCGCTTTTATTAAATCTTTACTTTCTCTCCCACATTTCACTGTCCAAGGGAAAGAAGGAACAGATAGATATGGTTAGCAGGTGGACCTGGCAAACAACAGCTGTTTGAGTTTCTTCTGTTTCATTGCCACTCCATACTTCCTTCCTTGCTTCCCAAGGCCTTTTATACATTCAAAAGAATTGTGGACAGTCAGCTGTTTGTGTTAAGAAGTTTTAGCCACAGGTAAATAGATACCACCTTAAGATGGGAAGGGGAAGGTTCTCATATGTAATAAATACTGTTTTAGTTTCCCATCCCATCAGAAAATCTTCGCCACTCATCCTCTCATCCTCTCCAACCATTGCATAAACATGCCCCATATTTTTTATTATTCCACATCCTTACAACCTTCTCTTCATGTTAACTTGGGCATACAACAGAGACAGCTAAACATCACCTTTGGCTGCACCAGTTTTAAAGTAAAATTTATCTCTTCTTCCAAAATAATTTTGGCCATGGACACAATCTATCCTGATTCATTGAGGGTGTAAGCTGCTGATATATTTAAGGGACGCTATTTGCCCAGCTCCTTTTGGCCACTTTAGGCTATTCTGTTTGTTGGGAACCACTCTATTGCCATTTTGGCCAGACTGCAGGAAAGACCGATGACTGGCAGAAGCAAAGGCTCAAATAGTGACCAGTGCTTTTTGAAGGGCTTCTCGGATCTAATGCGGGCTCTTTATAAACATGGATTTAATGTTCTTTTGAAAGAGTGCTAACTTACTTTCAAATATTGGTTTAATGCTCTTTTGGAAGACCTCTGTTTAAAGATCTTAACTCTACCTTCTGCTCCATAGAAGATAGATTTAAGCTAGGAAACAGAGCTAGGTTTTTCCAATTGTTTTTTGCTTTGTCAACACAAAGGCACAATATAGTTTTCCACAGCTTTTCCAACAAGGGATTTCACATGACCATACTTTCCACTGTTTACTTTGGTTGGACAGCACTCTTTCCCTACTATATTCCTCCTCAATGGCCATTCGCAGGCTACTTCTAGGTGCTTCTGTCTACCAGGAGTTGCTGTCTTGCTGCCTGCTTCCATTTCCTTGCATCACTAAGCAAGATCAGAACTCACTGCCAGAGCTTCACCACAATCCGGAAATAAATCTCCCGAGAACTCAAACCTGCACTCTGGAGTTAGTAACAAATAATCAAGGACAAGCGTGAATAGATAAATTGCTTTTATTGAAGACACCAGAATAGCTTTAACAACAAAGATCAATTACAGCAGGGTCTAAAAATCAAATTATAGTTGTAACAAAGTCAGTGCTTCAATATCATGTCTCTTTTCCCCCACACCTATGTAGTAATGGACTTCTTGCCATTCATTTCTCAGCCTTAGATTTATAAAACACCTGCACTTTGCTTCTGGCTCTGCCAACTTCAACCTTCACATCATTTCCCTTTTCCACACATTTCCCCTGTTTTCCCTTTTCTCTTTTCCCTGGGATCTGCAGTTGCTAGCTATTTCTCTCTTCCTCTCATGTTGGATCGGCTCGTTTTCCTCCCTCTGTTTCCATCTATTTATCATGTGGAGCAGACAAAATGTCCCCACCTTAAGGGGCATTTATTATTATTATTTATTTATTTATTAAATTTATATGCCCTTCCTTCCTCTTGCCTGGGGAACTTCCTGGCAAACTAGTTCTCAGTATGTTTGTCATCATTTCTCCAACATCCAGACCTGTCCCCTGCTAAATCTTTGGGGTGGGTATTGTCGGTCTCCCTCTTGTTACTGATACAACTGCTTCCCTCCTTTTCCCAGGTCAGTTTCCTTTACAGAGAAAGAATACAGCTGAAGTGCACAAGGAGCAAAGGGGGCACGTTTGACCCAGGAAGGAATGGCAAAAGACCAGGCATATTTTTAGTGTAGATGGAAGCTGCACACAAAACGTAATGGGACTAATCTATGTTAAGTGCTGCAAACAGTCCAATAAACTTGGCATACCACTTCTTAGACAGTTGCATTAAAGACTGGAACCTAGTAGAAAGCCAGATGTATCCTACAGTAATAGAATGGTCTTCCTTTTGGTGATGGGTAGCAGGGCACACAGGAAGTTGATCCTTGAAGAGTCACAGCATATCTTGCAGTTTATGGTAAAGATGGAATAAGTGGGAGTCAGGAAGTATCAAGCAGCAGATGCAAGCAGTATCATAATCAGTCTGAAACTGAGACATTTGAGTAGAGGCATAAATTAATTCAACCACAGCTAAACCTCAGGCCAGGTTTTGAGTTGGTCATTTATGTATCAAAGAAAGTGTTGTTCAGTGTGACATTTGTCTTTTCCACTCCTCTGTCAGATTGTGGATGATGAACAGAAGACATGTGGAACATTACATTCAATTGTTGATATAGTGCTGATAAAAAATGTTCTGTGAATTGAGCGGCCTCTGTCCAAAATAAAATGATCAGTCAATCTGTGGTTCTAAAAAAAAAAGACAACCCCACAGTTAATAAACAGATAAGCATTCTCAGAAATGTATGGAAGGCCACAAAAGGAGATGAAAAGAGCCATTTTAGAGAAATGGTCCTGTAGTACTAGAATGGCATCCAAGCAAACTACATGTGGTAGTGAATAATAAAGTCCAAACAAACTGTGTTTGTTAGTCCTTGTAGTGATGGGAGAGTGCAGTAATTGAGCTCGCTAGGTAGTATGAAGCTTTGTACAGTGATAAAAATGTCAGCTTTCAAGTCTGTTGTAATTTGAAGCCACCAGAAACCAGGGAATAAGAAATCCAGTTTGGCAAAAAAAAAAAAAAAAGTGTTCTTCAGCAGTTGTAAAAGTTTAGAGATGAGAGGAATTGGGTTATGATCCCTAATAGTTAACAGAGCTCAGGAGCCCATAATAATGGACTACAAGGAGGGATTCACCCTTTGTAACAAAAAAAAATAGCAGCGTTTGCATGGAAGGTAGATGTTTCTGTTTTTAATTTCTTATCCATTAGACAATCAGGAATAAATTTTATTCCTTTATTATTAAATAAAGGAATAAATTTTATATTATATATGTGAGGAGGCAGAGACTGTACTTCCCTCTTCCAAAATACATCTGGATACTTGGTAGGTATGAAAGGAAGAAGTTGAGGGGGATGGGTTTGAGGCACTGTGGATGATGAGTCTTGCATGCCTGCCTGGAGGTCAAATGTAATGTAGTCTTGATTCCGATGAATGTAGGGCTTGTAAGCCTGAAGCCAGTCCATTGCTAAGACAACTGAAAATGTAATGGAGAAGCCAGATAGAGGAATTATGGTGGTTTTTTATGGTTCTGGGTTCTAAGAAAGGATCCATTTACTCTGAGATCAGTTCAGAGCATGAAAGCCTGCCGTTCATGATTTTGGTCCTCTTGGAAGGGTTGGCAGGCTGAGTGAGCAAAGGATATTTGTGTGTAACTGACGATTTTATGAATTTTGCCTGTGGATCAAAAATGCAGAAAGACCGGCAGTTATATTGCATAGACAGTCTGGATCAGAAGAATGACAGGAATGACTAGATGATGATCCATAGCACCACTCATCTGTGCTCTACTTCATTTCTGGATGTCCCTGGTCTTTTGAGGTCCAGTAGTATTCATTTTCCAACAAATCAGATCTAAAAAGTTTAGGAAACTTTTTGTAAAGTATCTCCCTTTTCCATAAGAATAATATTTTGTTGATGTTTTAGAAGGGAGAGTTGAAAAGGATATTCACATGTAAAGAATTCTTTACAGTATAAACATAGACTTTATGGGCATGAACAGTTCTTTTCTCATGCAGTGTGAACACTGTACAACCCAACTCCAGGGGTTCAAAATCCAAAATGTCTGATGAGCTGACAGAGAAGAGAAGGATAGAAGAAAAGATAATAGTGGTGACCCATCCATTCTCTGTCACAGTTCCTCAGGCCTTCCATCAATCCCCAAGCATAGTTGGATTAATACAGACAATGTCTTTGTAATCCTCTATTTTGCCTGATAGCACCTCATTCAATTGGTCATTGGCATCCTTTATTTCTACTGACATCCTGAGTTGCCCAACTGGAAATCAGCAACATACTTTCATATGGAATGGTTTCCTTGTTGGAGAAGAGGGGTCACCCATTTTGATTCACCTTCCAATTATAAATCCTGAGAGCAATTTGCGAAAGAATCCTTAGGTCTTAAAAAGGTATATAAATCATATTGAACAAGAAAGGCAGAATATTTGCCAAGATTTCTGTTGTTGTGTGTCAGTTTTTTGACTTGTTTTTACAATTGCTGGATCTTGGGTAGAGGCACATGAGAGTCCAAAAACAGCAATTCTGCTTGTTCAATCTGAGTCAACACATAATTCTGATACTGGAATAAAGTGTCGGCAACCAATTTACCATCAGTAGATCTGCAAGAAGGTTAATAGCCATAGTTTTAATCTTGAAGTCTTAAATGAATTTTCTTCTTCCATGGGACTTGGAATAGGAATAGCTTGTTTTGCTGATAGAGCTTCACCTTGTGCACAGAAATAAGTCTTTCTAGGAACTCAAACCTGCTCTCTGGAGCTAGCAGCAAGGAATTAAGGACAAGGTCAGATAGATAAGTTGCTTTAATTGTAGATTCAAAGAAGGTCAGACAACAAAGAAGATCAGCTACTGCAGGACCTAGGAAGCAAGCCATATTTATATCAAACCATTATATTAAAACACTACCTCTTTCGCCCACCCTTATGTGATAACAGACCTTGTGCATTTTGCAGCATTGGGTGTGGAACGCTTCCTAAATAGGGTTTTGATAGGTCTCAGGTTCCTTTCTTTTAATTTTCCCAGTCTCAGTCCACCCAGACTGGGAGCAGCATAACCCTTCAATATGGCATTTCAAGCACTTGTCTGACCTCATCCAACCTTGCCCACATTAGTGGAAGGGTTTCTGATCATTCTGCTACTAGCAGAAGGCAAGGCTTTGTGGATACAGGAAAGAACGTGGGAAAAATCTATCAGTCATTTCCTTAGCAGTTGCTAGTGTTGTTATTAGGGCAGAATAGAGGTCATCAATAGATTTTTTGTTGGCTCAAGAACTGATGAATAGCACTTTAACCTGGCAATCTGATTAGGCTCTTAAGTACCCCAATTCTAGCAACTATGGTATTTCACAACATGGACTTTAAACAGACTGAAGATGATATTCTTACCTGGTTTTTGTTGTACATTTGTTCTGAATTAAAGGGTTCATTCTGAAATAAAGATAGCAGTTAAAAATGTTTTGTTACGTTGTTACAAACTTTTGTGAGAAATTGAAATCCAGTGACTAGATTTCAAAATAACAAAAAGACTAGTTGATGCAGCTTATAATTCCAGAATGCTTGCCAGATCTTACATAAACGTCTTATAATGATGAATGTTTTGGAAAAAAGAAGTGTTATACTTGTTTCTTAAATGTGGGTTTAATGCTCTTCACAAAAAGCACTAAACTTGTTCCTTTTATTTATTTACCAATTATATCTGGCACCCATTTCACACAAGGAGACTTTGGGTGGTTTACAATAAAAAAAATCAACTACGACAAACTAAATATAAAAACCAATTAAAACAATTAAACATAAGAGAGAGAGGGTTAATTAAAATTTTATATGCAATGCACCTAATGTGTGGGCTCTGCTGCCAGGGGATACCCAGGCCTAATGGGGAAAAAAACACTCCACATTTTGAGTGCTGTCTGAAAAGCCATTAGGGTTGGGGCTAACCTCACCTTAAGGCAGAAAACACCTGACTCTTGGGTCCTGTCAGATGGAACTCCTTAGCAGATGGAACCCCCAACTTGCCTCTCCTGTTGGGTCCCTTTGAAATCCATGTTTTAAAAAACCCCAACTCTAAGACTCTCTTGAGATAGTATTAACCCAGCACTGCATGGAAGACCTATGGAATCCAGGAAAGAGACCCACTTTCTTCCAGTTGCCATGTTGGTGGTTCAATCCCAGTTGGATACAAAACAGGTTTTCTGTTGCTTGTGCTGGCAAGAGCATACTTTTTAATGACTTTGGTGTGAGGGGCAGCACAATGTTGCTTTTGCTGATACGTCATAGCGATGACTGTTACCCATGTATAAAATTATTATGCTATTACATATGGACCATTCACCCACATTCGGTGCTTCTTGACTGCCCACCACCTCCATCCAAGTGCTGTTGGCCTCTTTTGGGTCTTGCTGGATTCCTTAGACACTCACTATCTGGCAGGATTGGTATAGGATGGAGCTCATTTATTATAATTACCACTTGCTTCCTCTTGCTCTTTCAGTGACAGGTCACATATGTAGTGGAGGGATTGCATTGATCAAAGCTTTAGGTAAGTTCCCTCCCACTTCATTCTGTATCCCGCTTTCATAACTGCAATCTGTCAGCTGGGCTGTTTTTTTGACTCAGGTTTATCTCGTTTTCTGAAGCATATTAGAGTCATGCTTAGAAATAGCTGCAAGGACAATGCTAGCCTTTTACTGCAGGAGAACAAGACTCACTAATAAGGGCAGTACATTTTAAGCTGGCATATATTTTCTTGCCAGCTGAATAATTGATAGACAACGTAAATGTGGCCAGGGCTTCCTGGAAAAGCCTTTTGATGCCATTTATAGCGCATTCCTAATCTATTTATTATTTCATGCTTCTGTAAAATGTCGTTCTACATGTCCCTCAAAACATACTATGTGAGATTTACAATGCCCACCCTTATCTTTAATATCATATTTCACAAACCTGACAGTTCACATTATAAACATGGCATAAATACTGTTGAACATTTGTGGAAAAGTTCCGTTTCTTTACATTTCCAATTTTTATTGGTTTTTCAAAATATAAAAGACAAAACATATGAAGAAAAATAACGATAATGGAAAAATAAGGAGGGAAAAGGGGAAGAGAAAAAAGTGCAGGGCAGAGGGAAAAAGAAAAAAAAAGGCATTGATTTCCAAATTCCCTTTAGTGCAGTAGAATGTGGTATAACTTAAGGTCTCGACTTTTTACTTTTATACAATAATATATACTAGCAGAAAATGTCTATTTCAAGCAATCCCAAGTTTAAGTCACGGACATAATCAAGTCTTTTGAGGTTCGAACATTTTGAGACTGTAACATTTTGTAAATCCTGAATATATAGGCGTGGTTGTTTTGGTTGGAAAAGTCATAATTTGATTTTTTTTTTCTGACAAAAATTCAAAAAGTATTTCTTTCGTTCTGTTATTACCACGGGGCATGTATAGTTACCCCATATAGAAAACAGTTGTCGTGTGTATTGAATTTACGGCAGTTCTGTGATGCTGGAAAGGAACTTGAAGTTCAAATCAAAAGTAAGAAAATTAATTTTGGTTAGTGCTTTTTCAATTCTGTTGCTCTTGTAAGAGCCTAAACCTGCTGAAAAGCAAAAGTACATTTTTTTCTTCCTTTCATTTAATGCCTTGGGGAACTATAAACATCTAATCAGTAAGTATTGACTATTATACCAAGAGATAATCACCAGGAGCTCAAGCACCAGTTATTGAGATATGGCAACCGATTGTGAAAATGCAGTTTCTGATGTGACATTATTGACTGAGCCTTCTTTGGAAGATAAAACATGTGCCAATGTTACTTTTACCAAAGCATGGAAGTCAGTCAGCAGGTTAAAAATATCAACAAGAGTTCTTCTTCTAGATGGCATTACCTATGTCAGTGATGGCGAACCTTTTAGAGACTGAGTGCCCAAACTGCAACCCAAAACCCATTTATGCATCGTCGAGTGCCGGGTGGGTGTGGCCCATTGGCTGGGTGTGGCCAATTGGGTGGGCGTGGCTGCGGTGGTAACGGCAGACAGGGTGGGACTAAAAAGTTCAATCAATCAATTCCAACTTTGCAAGATCTTTTTTTCCCCGCAAGAAGTTGAAATTGACTGATTGAACCTTTTTTTTTTTTTGCACACGGCGGCGGAGGCCTAAAGCGAAAAGGTTTTATAAAACCCAGCTAAAGGCCTAGGACTGGGGCGACAGCACGCGTGCCCAAAGAGAGGGCTCTGAGTGCCACCTCTGGCACCCGTGCCATAGGTTCGCCACCACTGACCTATGCAATTTACTTTGTAGTATTAAAAATGTAGCCAATGATTATCTTTTCTGAATGATTTTTTTTTTAACTTTCCAATTTAGCTTGGAAACTCTAGCATTCCTCAGTGGTTTCCCACTGTAGTTACATACCAGACCTGATGCTCCTTAGTTTCTGAACCCAGACACGAATCAATTAGATGATGTTAATTGAAAGCATAAGTAGCAACCAGAACTGGGATAAGTAAATAAATGTGTTTCTTATTGTCAGAAATAATGCCTCTTAAGGGTTGACAAAGAGATCTTTATAACTGAGAGCAAAAGAGCTTAAAGTAAAACAAAACAAAACAAAACACCCCTCACGTTCACAAAGCAGAGTGAATCAGAACTTATAGTGATGAGAAGCACATACCCTTCTTTCTCGAATCTTGTTGATCAATGTCTTAAGTATATTCTGTTGGAAAGAAAACACAAGTCATAAACCAGATTAGGTTGATGCACAAGTCCATCCCACCTTTAACTGATTTGAAGAAAATCTCCATTTGGTTAGACCAGGGGTGGGGAACCTTGGCTCTTTTATGACTTGTGGACTTCAACTCCCAGAATTCCTGAGCCAGCCATGCTCAGGAATTCTGGGAGTTGAAGTCCACAAGTCATAAAAGAACCAAGGTTCCCCACCCCTGGGTTAGACAGTATACTTACTGGAGCTGATGCAGCCCTCTTGCGTCTACAGTTTCTTGGGTTCTGTTAAAGTAAAAATATTATAAAAATGAAATGAAATGAAAACCACAATCTTCTGTGTTCTAAATTATGCTTGTACAAAGTCAGTCAGATCTATGCAGCTTGATCATCAAAACATCCGAACTAACTTTTCGCACTTGGCCAATTTTATCTGAAAGGCTACAGAAAAATGTTAGTAGAAGGTACTTTTAAACAATGCTCACTGCATCAGAATAGGCACTATTATAATATGGTGAGTTTACAATATCTTGCATTACAGTTCCTGGAATTTCAAAAAGCAAACCGATAAATAATCCACTCAGAATATTGTAACCTGAATAAGAATACTAGGACATCCACTGAGCCACTAGATGGCAGCAAAGAGGTACAGGAAACACTAAGTTGTATACAAAGTTTTGCAGCCCTAATTTGAAAGGTTTAGAATTGATTCCATCTAAAAATCTTGCTACTCATCCATCAGAAAAGGCTGAACAGTAGTGCCATTCATAGATTAAGAAAAGCAGGGGCTCAAAATAAGTGTAAAAGCTATTGCAGGATAATCCAAGTCAGCCGATGTCTACTTTTCAAGTTTGGGGAAAAATCCTTCCTCAAAGAAAATTAAAAACCCGCAGAAAGGATACTATTTAAAAACAACAGCAAAAAGAAGGTAAATATTTTGTTCCATTGTAATTGGTTTTTTTTTTCTTCAGGAAAGATTTTTCGCAAATGCATAGAAATAAAAACAAATTCATAATGAAAGCTTTCTTATGTTAGCCAGGTTTTGATCTGTTGGAGGAATAAATGAAAGCTTTGGAGATCAAATCTAAGAAACAATGAACTGTTTTGCAGCCACAATAAGTGGATTGATATTAGGTGTAACCTCTGTCATTAGAATTATCTTTAAATTTATATAAAACATAAGAGGAAGAAAAAAGTATTTATTTCCCAGTATTACCAGTTAGTAGAGACTATTAAGAGATTTGAAATATTATTATAATCAACATCCTGATTGCTAAGGTAATAAAAGTGATCTAAATATACATTCATATTAATAGTTCTAATTGAGGAATATTGCCTTCAAAGAGTCCTAGAAACTACATGAGCAAAAGAGAAATCTTTTAACAAAGTGATTTCAGCAGTTTTATCAACTAAGTTGAAAGGATCATGCACCGCGGTTCTAATTTACATGAAAGCTGGGACATGACCACTGAGATAAAGACAAAGATAGAGAAAGCTCGGACAGCATTCTTCAAAATGAAAAAGGTCTTCTGCAGTCACGACATAAGCCTAAGATTGAAGATCAGGCTTGTCAGATGCTATATTTTTTCTATCCTGCTCTATGGAGAAGAGAGTTGGTCTCTGACAGAAGGCCACCTGAAGAGACTAGAAGCATTTGAAATGTGGATTTACAGGCGGCTGTTACGTATAAGCTGGGTTGACAAGATCAGAAATGAGGAGGTTTTAAGCCGCCTGGGAAAGCCAAGGGAAATCATCAAAATAATTAAAAAACAAAAGTTAGAATATTTTGGACATGTGATGCGACACCCAGAAAAATATGGCATACTCCATTTAATCCTCCAGGGAAAGATTGAAGGCAAACGAGGTCCAGGCAGAAGAAGAACATCATGGCTTCAAAATCTAAGGGGACTGGTTTGGACAAAACTCAGCAGCACTTTTTCGTGTGGCTGCTGATAAAAACAGGATTGCCAACATGATCGCCAACGTCCGATAACGGATATGGCACAAGAAGAAGATCAACTACTAATTTTGAAACTGCTTTAAGTGGGGAAAAAGTGCTCAGACTGCTATAGAAGTGATGTGGTATAAATAGGCTGTACTGACACTTGTTAACTGGCATTTGGCCTTATTAAAATGTGTGAGAAAGAAAGCAGAAAACAGTTATTTTTTAACATCAGCTATAATTCTACTCAACATACTGTAAGTTTGAACAATATGAAAAATGCACAGATTTCTGAAAAAGAACTTTCTTTAATCTTAAAGATCCCTGCTTTTTATGTACAGTAAAGTACAGCAAGGGAAAAGACGATTAAGTTATTCATATTTTGAATGATATTTTTGATGGAACATAATCATCCCTTAGTTAACACAATTTAAGGTTCAGACAAGCAAAGTTAAACTGTAATTAAACTAGAAGAGAAGTTCCTAATCTCATCAGATGTGTGAGGGGAAGAAAACAGCAGGGCTGCACTCATTGTCACTACTATGAATAGTGGTTTTTTCACAGGATAGGCAATTTCATTATGGCCAGTGACGGAAATTGCAGATTAATAATATCATGATATTTATTTATTTTTTCTTTTTACGACCCTGTATTCCCTTTAATAGGATGGAGTCGAGGTGACTGAATGTAGTTGAGCGTTTACTGACCGGATGCCCTTCCTGATTCCTATGTGGAGTTTGCAGCTGATATTTTCTCTTTGCTCCCTGATAGAGAAACATCTGTCGCTGGCTAGGATTGAACTCTCAATCTTCCGAGTGGGAGGCGAGTATCTTCACCTCTAGGCCACCATGTCATTCATTATGATACTTAAACATAATAAGCATTTCTAAGGGATATGGTTGGGTGGTGTTACAACTTCATCTTATTTGAGAAATAAGTGAAAGGTTAGCATTTCAAAATAAAATACTACTTATTTTATATGAACTATCCTGTACTTACTTCACCACAGCCCTTAATGTTGTAGCCTCCACTAGTTTGGGAGCCCTGCCAAGAAAATAAGAAATGGATCAAATTATTTCTTATCATGAGAGAGCCACTTAAATATGATAGGCTGAGGAGAATGGAATTAAAAATTAGGCAAGTGTGTCTTATCCAAGAAGATAAGCCATAGAGTAAAAGAAAATAGTTACTCTGGGACTGTTTTAGAAAGATAGATAGATAGATAGATAGATAGATAGATAGATAGATAGATAGATAGATAGATAGATAGATAGATAGATAGATAGATAGATAGATAGATAGATAGATAGATAGATAGATAGATATAGATAGATAGATAGATAGATAGATAGATAGATAGATAGATAGATAGATAGATAGATAGATAGATAGATAGATAGATAGATGGATGGATAGATAGATAGATAGATAGATAGATAGATAGATAGATAGATAGATAGATAGATAGATAGAGATAGATAGATAGATAGATAGATAGATAGATAGATAGATAGATAGATAGATAGATAGATAGATAGATGATGGATGGATAGATGATAGATTTTTTTACATTCAGAGCAGAAATAAACATTAATGCTAAGTTTTAAGAAATAGTTTACATCTCTCCATGAAATACATTATCTATGCATTGCTCAATATTTACCTTTCCGTACTGAGAGCTGTTCCACCCAGTACAGAAAATACATCATAAAAATATTAATATATTTGCACAAAACTGCTGAAAATAAATGGAAATGCTCATGTTTATTTGTATTATCTATTGCTATAGCACATTTTTTACACAAATCATACTGTAACACAGTTTTACCTGTCCATATTGGCTGCTGCTCCCATAGGATCCACTCTGTCAAAAAATACAGGAAAAAATAAAACAATAAATTTAAGCAAGTCTGCTTTTTTATACTCAGAAGCTGAAATAAATGGAAATACTCATTTCTTTTTTGGGATTATCTATTACTGTAGCACATTTTCTACACACATCATATAGTAATTACAGGTTTACCTGTCCATATTGGCTGCTGCTCCCATAGGATCCACTCTGTCCAGTCTGTACAGAAAATATATTATAAAAACAATTGAAATAACTGCAGAAGAGTGGGGTTTTTTTCATTTAGAAGCTACAAAACGCTCATTTTTATCTGTTACTATAGCACTTTTTCTAGCTCATTATATGTAGTGGAATATAAGATTCCCAGGAGGGAAGAGCTGTATTCCATAGGAACAAGAGAGACCACAGCTTAGGTAGTTTGGTTGGGATGAAAAGGGTCAAGAGAGCTTCTCCTTAGAAGTTCTCAGTGTATATCTTTAATGATGCAAGTAGTCTGCTTTAGTCTGGCAAGATTCTGTCTGTAGGTGAGGAACAATAAAGAAAAGTGCTTAGAAGTTTCTCTGCATATCTTTGTTGGTTTTGGGAGCCTGACATTATATGGTAGCATAGTTTTTACCTGTCCATATTGGCTGCTGCTTCCATAGGATCCACTCTATACAGAAACCATATAAATGAAAAATTAATGTTAATATATTTTACTTCAAAATGCTAGCCCTACATCTTTCTATATATTATAACAAACAAACCCCAATCCATTTTAAGATTCTGAATATAAAATATAAATATTATATATAAGGGATTACAGGGTTGTAAAAAGTTTTATATATGTGTATATACATACACACACACACACACACACACACATATATATACGTGTGTGTGTGTATATATATATATGTCTTTAATAATTTTAAATATTGGAATCCCAGGTATGGACATTTAAAGTCAATTAAATAAAATAATGAACTCCGGGATATTAGAAAAAGGCTTCTTTATTGCTGAGCTTTCGTTAACAACCTGTTAACATCATCAGAGCAAAGGGCTAAATGGCAAGGGAGCATGTGCATAAATTCACATAACAGTTGGGAAACGGTTACATTGTGGCATGTGCACACAGCGTGCATAGGAAGCTCGTTTAGAAAAAATCACATTGACAATAGCAGGTATATTGTGTAGATGGTATTCCCGAAACAAGTTTTGAGAGGACGATCACAGTAATCAAGACCTTCCTAGGACAGCTATGTGAGGATTGGCAGTAACAAGATTATGATCTGTTGAATCTGTGGAGCTGGTATTTATGGCATTGACTTCTGCGGCAGTACAGAAATGTGGGCTTCAGCATGCCCTCATTTGTCTGTGGGAGTGTATTGGGTGTCTTTGTGTATGTGCACTACAAAGACCTTGAATCTCTGATGCCCAGGGGAAATGTCAAAATGTCAAGTGGTGGTCATCACTGTGCAGTTGAAGGCTTCCCACCTTTGATTATAAAAAAGATCTGGGCTTCAAACTCCCATCTTGATTTTTTTTCATCGCTCTTGTGAAAGTTCCTTATTAGTCATCATTAGTTGCTTTCAGGAAGGCTGTGACCAAAACTAAGCTTTCTAAACCAGGTTTGCATTTGCTACCTGAGGATTTTCTTCTCTCCCCTCCTGGATTGTTTAGGCCATGGGTCGGCCATCCGAAACGTCGGATGAGCCGCACGGACCCATTTAGCTTTAAAAAAAAACACGCTGGGAGCCGCGCGTTCGCGCATGCGCGCGCACCCGTTCGCGCATGCGCGCGCGCCCCGCGCACCCGCGCATGCGCACCCGCGCACGCGCGCGCCGTTCATGCATGCGCGCGCGCCGTTCGCGCATGCGCACTTGCGTGCGCGCACCCCCCGCACCCGCCCGCGCATGCGCGTATGCACGCGCGCACCCCCCGCACCCGCCCGCGCATGCGCACATGCGCTCGCCAAAATGCGGAGGAGGCTCCGGAGCCGCAGGTAAGGCCTCAAAGAGCCGCATGCGGCTCCGGAGCCGCGGGTTGCCGACCCGTGGTTTAGGCATTGGATTCAATATCTGGCCTCCATCCACAGCAGTTACATAACCTCCCTGCTTTGACTTGATCTATGTATAGGATTGCTCCGCTCACGTCTGGCTATTGCCACATATTGCCATATATTAGATATGTACTGTATTTAAACGATAGTTTTACCTGTCCATACTGGCTGCCGCCGCCATATGATCCACTCTGTACAGAAAATGTTTTAAAATTTACAACTTTTATTTTGCGATAGTCAACATCCAAAAGAGAATTTACAACAAAATTACTTTAACAATAATTGCACGCAGCTAATATATATATAGATATATATATGTCATAAAGCAAATAGATAAAAACGATCACCGGGATAAAAATCTTAAAACAAAGATTGTTTAGTTTACAAAGCTAAGCTTTCGTTGGCCACACTGCCGACATCATCAGAGCATATAACGTAGAATTTGGGAGTCCGTTCTTATATGCCTGGCTGTTTCTGCGCCCGGGCTCTCGACCTGGTGATCGTTTTTATCTATTTGCTTTATGACATGTGTTTACCTGGGATTCGGATTTTTAGCATAATTAAGAATATATCAGCTAAGGATGCTTTGATATTATGATTTGGAAGAGACATTTCAGATCTCTAACAAATAGAGCTCGTCTCTGCTATGCATTAAAGCAAGTCCCTTTTTTTTCTGTGCAAGCCTGAAAGAAACTGTGCTTGCATTAAGAGTCATCCTAATTTTAATGAATCCCCTGAAGGAGGTGCAAAACACTTCTGAAGCATTTTAGAACCATATACAGCCCTAATATCCTTATCTATTATGTATTACTGAGGCATACACTGTATTCAATGCGTTAGTTATAACCAGAAGTTTTTAAGCTGTCTGTATTATTGCCTGCTGGGGCAATATGATCCACTCTTTAAAAAAAAAAAATGTATTTGCTTACTTGTTACTTACATGCAGTATATTTATAGGCTACCTAATTCGCAAGAAACTGAGTGATTAAAAAATTATGAAAGAATTATCTTCAATATAGATATATTTATATGTATATCTTTTCTATTATGTAGAATAAGTCTGTGTGTGTGTGTGTGTTTGTGTGTGTGTGTGTGTGTGTGTGTGTGTTTGTGTACCAGGGCCTGAAAGAGGAGCTTGTGAGGATATAGAAAATAAAGCTAAGATCCTGCTCAGAACCCTTCAAACCCCCAGGCCTCATAGGGATGAGAAGGAAATTTATTTTTTTCTGAAATAAAATTATAATCACCCTAAATGATGGTTCTGTTAAACTACTCTGTACATATTTGGGGGATACTGACTCTGGAGAAAAAAACAAGATTTAGGGCAGGTAGATAACTATGTTCAGCTACATATAAGGAAGACTGTTAAAAGAATGATTTTCCATAACCCGAGAAATTATGGATTATGAATAATGGTTATAAGCCATAAGTACCTAGATTTCATTTAACTATAATGAAGAAATTCCGGGTAGTAGGATCTATAAGACAGTAGTTTGGTATATCTAGAGAGACTGTGAGTTTTCAGTCTCCAGAGGTTTTCGAGACTCTCAGTTTTCCTGTACCTTGCAAAGGATGGGATCTAGATTGTTCTAGATTCCAACACTACAATTCTAGGTTTCTTTTGTGAGATTAAGGCATATAACAAAATAACAGAATAACAGAGTTGGAAGGGACCTTGGAGGTCTTCGAGCCCAAGTCTCTGTTCAAGCAGGAAACCTACACCAAGTAGTTGTCCAATCGCTTCTTAAAAACCTCCAGTGTTGGACCACCCACAACTTCTGGAGGCAAGTCGTTCCACTGATTAATTGATCTAATATATACAGATATGTTCTAATATGTTACCTATATTTTTTATATCAGAAGAATGTTTACCTGTCCATATTGGCTGCTGCTGCTGCCATAGGATCCACTCTGACCGTATTGTGCAGAAAACAATCAAAATTATCCAAGGATGATCTTAAATATAATTTTACAAAGCCGCTATACCCTCACTTTGTCTTACTTCTATAGTATTTTATAGCTTCTCTTTCCTAATTACCATATCTCTTTCCTTTAGTAAGTCATATAACTGGTGAAAAAATATTCACTCCCTACGTATATCAGCAAGATCCACACAAAGTTCTAATATCGTTCAGAACATCCCAAAAGTGCATACTTTTTCCTCAGAAATGTACAATTATATATAATATCTACACCAAAACAGATTTTTACCTGTCCATATTGGCTGCTGCTGCTGCTGCTGCTGCTGCTGCTGCTGCTGCTACCACCATAGGATCCACTTGGTACCCCCTGTACAGAAAATGTATGAAGTTAATATGTGCAGTTATTTTTTTTTTCTTGAATAAATGCATTACTCAAAACAATAACCACATATGTCACGTGTGCTCTTTATGTAAACAGCCCTATCATTTTTGTATAGAACCAGTTATAGTAACAGTAGAGGGCAATATTGGCTATGATTTGAGGTCCCTCAAAGGAAAATAATTTAAAGGCACAATTGCCCTTATCCCTATCACCTGTACCTATTTTCACACATAAATTATCTAACTATGAGCTGACTCGACTACTAGACCATCCCAACCACAGATAGAATGATTAAGATTCCCCTTGGTATCTTTTTCCTATCAAGTTGTACAATTACAAGGAGGAAAAACATATTTACCTTTGGACAGTTGCTGATTATTTTACCAATAGTGCTCTGGAAGGGAAAACACATGTTCAAATGTGATTAAAATGCACTCTCTCTCTCTCTCTCTCTCTCTCTCTCTCTCTCTTTTTTTAGTTTTGGGTTATTTTTCATTAAGAACTACAAGTCTTTCCCAAGACAGACCAAGATTAGACAGCCTAAATCAGGGCTTTTCAACCTTTTTACCGACTGTACCACTTTTAGGATATGGCAATATTCGAGTACCACCTAGCAAGGTGTCAAAAACTTGGTGACAAAAAAAAACCTGTTCAAAGTTGCAATTGCACTGAAATGACTTATGACCATTTTTCACACTTATGACCATTGCAGCAACAGGGTCATGTGATTTATATTTGGATGATTGGCAACTGATTCATATTTATGATGGTCACAGTGTCCCAGGGTCATGTGATCCCCTTCTGCAACCTTTTGACAAGCAAAGTCAATGGCAGAGCTGCTGGTGGCCAACTGCTAAGGCAGGACTTCCCTCCCTCCCTCCCTCCCTTCCCTGCCTCCCTTTTTCTCATTCCCATCTCCTTCTGAAGGAAGAATTTGAACCCCCCCATATTTTCCCTCTTCCATATATTGATCAAACAAGGAAAGGCCTCCAGAGACAGAAAAGACAAGCTGCTGAGTGAACTAGCTTAAAAAGGCACTTCCCCTTTAAGAATTAGCTACTGGCTAGAAAGGAAAGTAAGGAGCCCAGCTGGCACTTAAAGAAGAAGAAAAAATGTAAGTACTGGCTGCCGGCTAAGGCAGCCTCCCCAAATGGCTCCATTCATAAGTAAAATCTGCAGCTCCAGAGGACTCTCTCACTGTAAGTCTTTGCCTGTGCTGGCTCTTTCCCTTCCCCACTACACTTGGTTAGGCAGGGCTGCGTACCACCTGCCACTCATTAATGTACCACAAGTGGTACGCGTACCACAGGTTGAAAAGCCCTGGCCTAGATTAATGGACACAACTGTTCCTTCAACAACATTATGGAAGTAATTTGCCATTTTTTTTTCTGTGACGCTTTTCAGTTTATTTTTCACTAGTGGTGAAAGTTAGCTAGTAGTTTCCCATTGATGTATGAGTCAGCCTCATCCTGCTCAGGTTGCATATTTATGTCTTATCTTTCTTCTTTGTTAAATTTGAGATTTTTAAACCATTTCAAAATAAACTACACCTTTGTAATCTCATTCAGTGTACTTTCTAGATCGCGCCTTCCACCTACAACATATAGTGAAAGCTTTCAGTTATGTTTTTATTAGCTATATGAAGTGAAAACATAGGCAATGGCTTCAAAAATATTTCCACCATTACTTGAATGTTAATATGTTTATTAGCCTGTTTGTTAATGATTAGAAGATTTTTAGTTTAGCTTCATCTCTGTTGTTGCTTTTGGTGAGATGGGCAAATTTGAATAATTCATACATAAATAAAAATATTTTAACATATTGCAAAGAATACATTTTCTTAGTGACTTACAGTTACCAATAACTGATGCACAGCTATTCTGAGATGGCCAAGAATTAGTTTAAAATAGCATAACATAGCTGAGAATGCACAAAAGGAAAATAATAGCAAGTCTCTTTTGACTGAAGCTATTGTATTTTATAAGGTAAGATAACCTTTATTGTCATTTTTGACTGTGAGGTGGCCCACATTAAAAATCAAATTATTTAAATTATTTAAAAGAAAAAGTTATCGTGCTATTACTTAACATTCCACATAAGCTGCCATGTTATGACATTTGCCACTTCAAACAGCCATTGGGAAAGATTGTCAGGTTAATCTAAGTGCCATTTAACCCAGGGACTTACCCCATCACAAGGGTTTCTGTTCCCCTGAGAATATGAACCACTCTGTAGTAAGGCAAAAAGAAACAAAGTCATATAGCTATTTCATTTTAAGGGAATACAGTATCTCAACCATTGCTATTTCTATACAGTATATTGATCACATAGTCCAGGGGTCTTCAAACTTGGCCCTTTTATGACTTGTGGACTTCAACTCCCAGAATTCCTCAGCCAGGCACGCTGGCTAAGGAATTCTGGGAGTTGAAGTCCACAAGTCATAAAAGGGCCAAGTTTGAAGACCCCTGACATAGTCCTTCCATTGTAAGTCAGCACCCCAGCCTCCATGTGGCATGAACAAGCTGGAGATGGCTACCAATTGCTAGAAAAATAATGGGCCCCTGTGCTCTGTAGGTGAAGTGGCACCCATCCTTTCTTGTGCCTTTACCCCTCTTACAGTACAAAAATGCAACTGAAGACAAAGTTCATTTTGTTGTTCTTCCAGTTGTCCTGGTTTAAGCTGGATAGTCCGGGTTGTGGAATGTGGGAGAGTATGTAAAAGTGCTCCGTAGGATTAATTGCTCTCATTAAGTGATGCTGCTAAGCTGCTCCTAATGCGAAATCTTGGAACTCCACACATATCTCTTGCAAAGCAGTTAATCAATCTCTTGCCAAAGAATTTTGAAATCAGGCGGACAACCCATGGTATAGAGAGTCTGCTCCCGATGGAGGTAAAACAACAAAAAAGCAGTTCAAAAACATGACGTTTCACTGCTTTTTAAGCACTAGAAGAATCCTGCTAATAAACAGGTGATTGCTCAACACTGTGGAATAGAAAGCACTGAAAAATAATTCTCAAATTTGTGTAGTTGTTAGGAGAAAATTCTACAGCAGGCACTGATGATATCCCAACCGGCATTCAATAGCTGCCAGTGACCAATGGTAAGTGTGTCAAACATCACGCCAAATTTAGAAAGCCGATGCCAAAAGAACAATGTGTGCGCACGAGTATGTGATTGTACAATCTATAACAGAAGAGATTATTTTTCTTGTTGAAAAGATGTCTGTATTCTGAGTACAAAACAGGCAGAAACTGCACAGGTACATGAAGCTTAATTGTCTGAAAACAAATACTGGTTTATAAAGGAAAGCTTACTTCATTTGATGCTACTAACAAAAAGGCTTTGGTTACAAGGCAATTGGTCAAGAAAGTATGCGCTAGATTTCCAAGAAGGTGTGGGATGCCCTAATTTGCTCCCATGCTCATATAGATCCAAAGTGTGGCTGTGAAGGTCTGGAGCTGCCAAAGCTCTTTAACTTAAGTCAGGTTGTTGGGGAAAAAAGAAATAAGAAAACAGAATGCTTGTTTCCTTATTTATTTGTTTACTTTCTATTTGTTGAGAAGAACAATGGAAAATAAACCCACCCTTCCGATAAAGAAACAACATTCATTCATTTATTCATTCATTCAGTGCAAACTGGGTCTTTGTAAAATAGTCCATCTTTTTAAGCAAGAGTGGAACAGGCTAAAATGACTGAATATTAAAAATAGGTCAACCTGATTATTTCCAAAGACTGTTGCGATAATCCATTCAGAAAGATGAATAGTTTTTAATAGTATATTATGGTTTGTGACAGAGTCAGCCAGATATTTAGACTAGATTTGACATTTTTAATCCACCTACTGAGTCCTTCCCGAGGACCTGGGATTAGCAGATGTGGATGTTTGATGGTGTTAAAGGTAGTGGTGATGTTAAAATTATCACAGGCTGTAAGCTGTTCCAAGTAAAGTTGCCTTTTGCAATTGACTGATGGTGATTTTGTCAATACTGATGGTATTCAAACGGTGCCCCAGATGTTTTGGGATTGCACCCAGGGCGCCTATTATTATTATCTTTGTTTTCTTTTGCCACAGTTGTTCTAATTATTATTATTGAAAAAGTATAGCAAACCAAGCAGCATCTTTTGCATTTTCTGAAACAGATTCACTGAAAGGTTGATTTTACCTGGGAACCATAACCTTGTTGGGAGGAACCACTCTGCAAAAAAACAAGATTTTTTTTGTAAATTGGCACTTCAGTAATACGCAAAATTCAGTAGCTTTTGCATTTTCTGAAACAGATTCACTGAAAGATTGATTTTACCTGGGAACCATAACCTTGTTGGGAGGAACCACTCTGCAAAAAAACAAGATATTTTTTTTGTAAATTGGCACTTCAGTAATACACAAAACTCAGTAGCTTTTGCATTTTCTGAAACAGATTCACTGAAAGATTGATTTTACCTGGGAACCATAACCTTGTTGGGAGGAACCACTCTGCAAAAAAACAAGATTTTTTTTTTGTAAATTGGCACTTCAGTAATACACAAAACTCAGTAGCTTTTGCATTTTCTGAAACAGATTCACTGAAAGATTGATTTTACCTGGGAACCATAACCTTGTTGGGAGGAACCACTCTGCAAAAAAAGAAGATTTTTTTTGTTGTAAATTGGCACTTCAATAACACACAAAATTCTTAGTAAAAATAAAACAATACACTCTGTCCTTACCTGGCTACTTCCAAAACCTTGCTGAGATGATGATCCAGCCTATGGGAGAAACAATGAGTGAAAACATTGTAAATATGAATCTTATATGAGTACCAAGGATTATACAGTTTATCTTTTTAATGAAGATGTGCCTGTGGTTTGGGCAGGAGGTCTTAAAACAGAATTAAATTCACCCAACTGAGGATGGGCTGCTTTTTGTCAACACAGTAAGAAAAGGATTAGTAATTTTGGGTTCTTTGTCCAAATATTCAAAATAGCAGAGCAAACCTTAAGTGAGCTTAATTTCTTCCACTTGAATAAGACAGTTATGTCATAATATTCAAACAGAGCATGATTCTTACCTAACTTGATGAGTTATCGGGCCAAATAATTTTTATACTCTTAACTTTAAAGAACTTGCTTCTTCCTAGTGCAAAAACATGCTTTCTCATTTAAGTGACCTGCATGAAATAAACGTCTCTTCCTCTTTCATGGCTGCGTTTTGAAAAGCCAGACTGATGGCTCAGCTGCTAATGTATGACCTTCCAAGCTCTCTTTGTAAGCGTCGTCGGCCATTTTGTCTGAACATGAAGCTGTGGCTTCTCTCAGTCCAGAATGAGGCACATTTAAACGAAGCAAACATTGTTTTAAATTTGCTGAAATTGTCCTACAGACAGATATTTCCAATGCATCTTTTTGTGTAAGTGATAAACCAAGATTGCTGTTTTGTCCAGATCTGCCCTGTGCAAAAATGACTGTGCAACATAACCTAAAATGTTAACTTGGGGGAAAAAAACTTTGGGAGGACATAGGAACTTGATTCCAAAATTTATATTACACCACTCCTTTATTAGAATTTTGTGATTTTTCTTATGGCCCCAAAGGATACCTTTGCTTTTTTCTAGACTTAGGTTATTTATTGAACATATATTAACTATATATAGGTTTAGCTGTCCACACATGGCTGACTGGGGCACTATTACAATGTAAATATGTGCATGTAGTTGATTTATATCTACTTCAGAGCATCCAAATGTTTTGAAATATATTTACTGTGGAACAGGTTCAAAGAAAGAGTGTTTCTGCTGAAGTTCTTTTTTTTTAATTGCGCAATCATTCTTGTTTTATTCATAAAGCTTTACATATCAGATGTTGCTGGTTTCTGCTGGAATTTTCCCGTATTTTCCTACTGGGTTTCTTTTTGTCTTTTTTCTTACATTTCTACATTTCTATTGAGTAGGAACGGTACCCCCTCTTGACTATATTAAAAGCCAATTGTCCGAAAGCAACTAAAGTGTTTTGAATGAAAGAGACCCTTTACAAGTTTTCTAATCAATTTAACCTTCTGTGACATTACATAGGAAAGAACAATTTTAGCGGAAAATCCTGTCAAACAAGAAATTGTTTTGGAGAAAGTAAAGACAAATAAAGGAACACAGTGGCAATCTCCAGCCAGAGCCTGTTTTAAAGTATATTTTGTTGTATAATTTCACATAATAAAAAAATCAACACAGTTCTCAAATATTAGAGTATCAAATTTTACACAAGCCTGTAATGTGGCCTATGCAGATTTGTTCAAATTCAAAGGAAAATAGTGCTCTTATTTTGTGTTTAGCATTTTTCCTTGTTAAAAAAAAAAGGGAATGGCACGGAGCTGTTAATCAGTTAAAAGGTTGGGAAGATTTAGTCTAAAGCAATTTCTCAAGCAGACAGTGATCAATGCTACCCCTTGTTCAATAATGGACTGGCGTTGCTTTTGGGATGTTTAAGCACTGGATATCACAATTATAATTGTAGTGAAGAAAATCCAATAGTTCAAAAATGAACAGCTACTAAATCCATGCTAAGCTTGTCACTGGTTTCTCAAAGCAAAAGAATTTGACAATTAAGGAAATTAGAAGCATGTCTTCAATGAGTTTTGGGCAAGGAATGGGCAATAGGTACCTTTCTGACATCAAAATACAATAACCCCAAGAGTATTTGAAGAACCACAATTTCCCCTCAATGATTTAGAGAAATAAATCTCACCGGCCTACAAGGATTCTTGTCAGGGGTATTTCCCTGTGGGGAAAAAAAATGAACAGCTTTTTAATTGACAGTATAAATTGATTAAAATAAATTAAAATATTGCTATTTGCACATTACAGATTAAATTGAGAAAAAAAATCCCTCAACTGAAGAAAAGACATTGCAATCATAATCAGAAATAGGAGTTCTTCAGCCAACACATGGATTCATGATTCAAAATTGATTATACAATTTTCTGTTTGAATATGAAGAATTTCGACACATCACAATAATCAGAGTGGATACAAACAGGCATTCATCAGATTATGGAAATAAGGAGCTGGTTCATATGTAACCCCTAAAGATAGTTTAACATAATGAAAACAAGTCACAGCCAGTTTTCATATTCTCGTTTCTTCTTATAATGTGGCTGGAAAAAAATGAAACTGTTGCTTCTCTTTTTTTAATTAGTTGTTGCTTGTGATATCATTCAAACCTAAGAATACTGTTAGCTAATTATACATTAAAACAAGCTATTTTTATTAGTCAGACGTAATTCAAATAAAACACGTATAATTTTGCTGACCTCCTTGCAGCCATGTTGGATGAGTAGGAGAAGAGTAGATTCACTCTCTTTTCCATATTATACAACCATGGCTTAAGATTATACGCAAGCTTTCCCAATGTCAAATTGAACTGTAGCTATTATATTAAAATTTTATTTTGCATCAAGTAGGGTGGGGTGGAGAGATCTCTCTTCACAAGTAGAACATAAGAAACATTTTAGCTGGTTGTGTTGATGAGAAAAGATACTAACCTGACCACAAGGATTCCTGCCAGTTGATACAGTAGATCCACTGCTGCCAAATGTAGATGATGATCCACTACCACTAACAGAAGTAGAAGGTCTACCACCATCAACTATAATTGAAGTTCCACTGCCACTGACAGAAGTAGAAGGTCTACCACCACCTACTATAATCGTTTCACCCTGGTGGGGAAAAACAAATAGCACAACTAAGACATCGCTTTTGTATGAAATAGAACATATTTCTTAAAATAACCCCACATCTACAAATCCTGATATGAAAAAGACATTGTCACAGAAGGAGGAGAAATTTAGCTTTCCAATTGCTAAAAAAAAAATAAAAATTAAGCAGATAGGAAATATCCTAAAAGTGTTAAGTTCAAGAAGCACTTTATATATATATATGCTTTGGAGATGGATGGATGGATAGTGGATGGATGAGAGAGAGATATGATATATGATAGATAGATGGGAGAGAGAGAGAGGGAGAGAGTGGGAGGGAGGGAGAGAGATCCAAAATATATATCCAAATATATCCAAAATATATTCTCTTTTGAACAAAAATCTGAGCTGAGATGGACACCACAAGACTCCAGATACCATTACTGTTCGTATTGCAATGGAATCAATACTGGTAAAGAATACAATTTGTGTCAAAAAAATTTTCCCAAGATGAATGTTTTCTATAACTTCAGGAGTCATTTAGATAATTAACTTCTGCAGGCTTATCTGTAGTTAAATAAGGGATCACAAACAAAATTAGTCCCATATCCATGAAACCTCTTGTGGATCCTACTGGTTTGCATTTGGCAAGTTCTCTGAAGAGACTAATTTTGCTTCGTTTTTGGAGTGAGTAAAGGATTAAAAATACCCTTCTCTGCACATTCTTCCAAGTGAGAATTTGATAGTATAATTCATGATTTTTAAATATGTCCGTGGGTGGAATCCTAGCAGCCTTGCCTACATACATGGATATAAATCTCTGGTGGAGAAGATTGTTTCTATGAAGAAATAATGCATGGGACAATTTTAAAAAAGAATTCCTTTCCACACTTATCTTTGTCCTCCCAGAAAAGGGATTAAATTTTTATGGGAAGGGACTGTGGGACTGTACCACAGGTTCCTCCCACTAGAGGAGGAAGTTTTAGAGATTTTCAGAAGTATATAATGAGGAATAATCCTCAAACCGTAGATCACATCATGACCGGTTGTAAGCTGAGGGCATATACTGGTCCAATATCTGATTTTATTAATATAAACAATGCTGTGCTTCAATGGTTAGATAGTCTAGACTTTGGTATTTGAACATAGACCTTTTTAGCATTTATATTTTGTTGTGTTTTACTAATCTAGGTGAAATGTTAATACTGTATAGTTTGCTACTCCATGTATGATATGCCAAATCCTCCAGATTTCTCACATTGATACGTATCATCAGAAACAATGACAAAAGAAAATTTACCTGAGAGACAGAAGAACCACCACTTTGAGAAGCAGAAGACTGTATGGTCTGTTAAGAAAGTGAAAATATATTTTGGAATAATAGATTCAAAGCTTGGAACATTGATATGAAAACTATTATGGACATACTGAACACAGACAGGAGCAAAAATTATAATTCCTCACTACTGGGAAGATTTTCAGTCTTGGGATTCCCTATATGCATTGCTTTCTGTTTAAGAACTGGCTCTGAATCAGCATAATGGAAAGACAGATTTTCCGTGGTCAGTGTTTTGTGACGTGTTAAAAATAAGGCTGAATTTGCTGTTTCCCCTTCTGCATTTTTCTCTTTCCATACCTTTTTGTATAGCAAAATAATACTTTATATATATATATATATATATATAAAAGGTGCACCAAAGGTACACATTTGATAGTGTGTATCAAAAGCCAAATGACCCCAAAGGAGTAAAACCAGTTTCAGTTTTGAGAATATATTTACCAATTTACAGGCTTGGCTGTTGTAAGAAGGGGAGGTCTGTTTATAAAAAAAGAAAGAAAGAAGCAAACCATTATTTGGAAATGAAACGATTAGAAATCAGAGAGTACTCCTGAAGCATACATAAAGTCTATGTAAAGGTAAAGATTTCCCTGTCCAGTTGTGTCTGACTCTAGGGTGCGGTGCTCATCTCTGTTTCTTGGCCAAGGGAGCCAGCGTTGTCTGAAGACATTTCGTTGGTCATGTGGCCAGGATGGCTATATGCCAAAGGTGCACGGAATGCTGTTACCTTTGTACTGAAGTGATACCTATTAATCTACTCGCATTTGAATGCTTTTGAACAGCTAGGTGGGCAGGAGCTGGGACAAGGATCTGGAGCTCACCCCGTTGTGCAGCGCTCATGTCTTGAACCTGGCAAGCTGACAAGCTCAGTGTTTTTAACCACTGAGCCATCACGCCCCCCAATGTATGTCTTAATATTTCATATTTTTGTGGAATGTTCTTGGTAGTATTTTACAGCTGCAGATGTCCTGTGTTTTGTTACGCAGATGTTCTGTTGACAAGTTAATTCTTGAATGTCCTATCCAATAGTTGCTGTTAAGCACATCTTCCCTACTATCTTGGCTTTTAATGAGGAGACCAATTATCCTTGATTTAGTATCCTTTGGCAGATTGCAGGATGCTAGTGTTCCGTAGCCTCCCTATGACTTGCTGCTGTTACCACCTTCACCGCAAGCTATGATTCAGCGAGGAACAGTAGACAGTTTTCCCTCTAATCAGGCTTTCTTTATCTTCTAGAACAAGGAAAAGCAGCTGCTTGTCTTCCTCACTCTCATATTAACGTTATCCTAGAGAGAGTACCTCCTGCTTGTCGATCTAACCACAGTCTCTAAAGAAGGAGTTCTTTTCTCTTTATTCAAAGCTGAGCCTAGCTACACGTTGCCATTTGTTGCCACAGGAGCCACATCTAAGTCCACATAAAGGAGCCACATCTAAGTCCATCTAGCTAAGCCTAAAAGCAAGAATTAAGATGGAAGGTTGGAAAATTAAGCCTGGCTCAAAGTCAACTGGTGAGGTTTGGTGAGAATAGACTTGGACTTGGTTTAGTCCAACACTTTAACTATTACATTGCACTTTTCTCTAGTAACAGCTAGTTAGACCTTTGACTCTAGACCAGGGGTAGGCAACCTTGGCTCTTTTATGACTCGTGGACTTCAACTCCCAGAATTCCTGAGCCAGCCTGGCTCAGGAATTCTGGGAGTTGAAGTCCACGAGTCATAAAAGAGCCAAGGTTGCCTACCCCTGCTCTAGACCTAGCAGGTCCAGCTTAGTAGCGAAGGGCAGATTTATCCTCCTCTAATTTGTCAACTTATCCTTCAAAATTAGAGAGATACCTATCAAACTATATTGATTCAGTGATGTTGATAGTGAAAGAGTGCTTACCTTATCACAAACTTTCATAGGTTGTCCACTCTAGGGAAAAATAAGAGAAACCATTTTAAAAACAAGAAGCATTTCAAGTACAGGTAGTCCTCGACGTACAACAGTTCATTTAGTGACCATTCAAAGTTACAACGGCACTGAAAAAGAGTGACTTATGACCATTTTCCCACACTTATGACTGTTGCAGCATCCCCACGGCCACGTGATCAGAATTCAGATGCTTGGCAACTGACTCACATTTATGACCATTGCAGTGTCCTGGGGTCATGGGATCCACTTTTGCGACTTTCTGACAAGCAAAGTCAATGGGGAAGCCAGATTCACTTAACAACCATGTTACTAACTTCACAAACGCAATGATTCACTTAAACAACTGTGGCAGAGAATTCGTAAAACGGGGCAAAACTCACTTAACAAATGTTTCACTTAGCAACATAAATTTTGGGCTCAGCTGTGGTCGTAAATTGAGGACTACCTGTAGTTATGTTACAAATAATACATTAGAAGGATATGTTGGAAGAAGATCTGATACAGTATATAATTACGATGGCTTTTCCTGTTAAACAAACGTAATCTCTTGAACATAAACATTAATTGGTTCTATTATGTTAAGTGTAATTAAGATGCTGAATAGAGAAGCAAGTTCTTTATAGTTTTTCATTTTTTCTTAATCTTTTTCTCACAAGCAGGCTCAAAAAAAAAAAAAAAGATCAACTGAGCACTGATACATTGATTGTAATTGACTGACTGGCTTGTTGCCCAAAGCTGATATTGTGGGCTGAGACAGAGTGACTGATTCAAGCCACCCAGCCGGCTTTCATGCCTAAAGTGGGACTAGAACTAGATTTCACAGTCTCCTGGTTTCTAGCCAGGTGCCTTAACCACTGGACCAAACTGGCTCTCCAATCAGATCTTTATAATGAAATTTTTAAAACCCCAATTTAGGTAATATAGAGAGAATACTAAAAACACTTTCTGGGGCAAATGAATGGATATCAAGAAGGTAATGCTTTTTTTAGATATTAAAGTGTGGGCTACATGCAGAACTAAAGGAACTATAGATGGTCCAAGCCAACTTTCCTTACCTGCCATGAGCCTGATGTATTAGGATTACGATCAATAAAATTTCCAGTGATTAGGTTGGCCAAGAATTCTAGGTATTGTAATTTCTATTCTGTTTCATTAAAACAAGTAAGCACTTCACTTAAGAATCCAATTTTCATATCTGTGTTTAACATTTGGGAACTGGTAGCTAAATCAGATCGGCATATGGAGGAAGCCAGGATTAAATTCCAGCAATTATTTTAGGATTGCCTGTCCTACTCTCAAATTTTTTAATTAAAATGCTCTTCCAGTACAATTAACTGCAGCTGCTCTTCTTTAAATTAGTCAGTGCAGCTTTACACACTAGGCAGATCCAAATCTGGATTAAAACTCTATAGAAATCTATTCCCATAAACGAAATAATAGTTACCTGAATTGTAATACGAATATCACTTTCAGGATTTGAACCCTGTAGAAGAAAGCAACAATTTTATATAACATTAGCTGTAGAACTGCAACTATTTTTACATAGTTAATCAACTCTTCCCAGCCCTCAATTCCCGTAACTACCAATTAGGATATCTAAGGATTATGGGATACTGGAGCACTGGTAAACCTCTGAACCCTTTACTATTTATCCACAATAAATGTAAACAGATATGTACATTTCCCTAAACGCAGATATTAATTCTAGAACAGTGTTTCCATTCTCACACATCCAGAAGATTACTAGTAATTTTTAACTTTAACCTGCCCTGTTTATGACCTAATCAATCAAACACAGCTACCAAATAGAATGTTAGGTATCACTCAAAAAAAAAAAAAAGTTTTCCAAATGTCCCTATCTGAAAAAGTGGCATTTATACCTATCCCAGTCCATTTTTACAGTTTTATCAAAAATTCCATTAGCTTGGATAGACAATTGTTAGCCTCTATTTGTTTGGGGAATCACAGATTATGAAGACCTGCATTCACAAGTGTACAAAATTAAGATCAGGACAACCAAAACTGATCTAAATTCAGAGCCCACCAGTTGGTTGGACTTGCAATCAATATCTGAGATGTGAAAACACCAGCCAATCAGGACTTCTTCCCACTTAGAAATAGGAACTTATCAGGGGCTGAGTTTATTCACTGTCCATGACATAACAAGTAGGTCCCTCTCTCCTCCTTCACAAAGAGAAAATTAAAAATGATGCTGTGAAATATATTATCGGAGAGTAGAGCAAGCCACAAGATATACGCCATACAGCTTTCCCAGTGTTTGTCTGAATAAAACAGAGTTGGGAAAGCAGGAGGTAGGGAAGTGGGGAATTGTAGCAGTCAATCTGTCTGTGAAAAGAACCATAAACAAAAGATGATAATAAATTTCATAAAATCTTCAAAGAGTGATTTAGAACTGGAGTTTTTAGGTCATGCAGAGCATGTCTAACAGCAACCTCAAAGAAAATCATTCTGGATGAAGCTCAGAGAAAACCTACATGGCAAAAACAATTCACACAGTAACCATCTCTCCACTCAAAAAGAAAGAACATTTTCCTTTATCGGTTGAAGATACCATTTATATTGTCATATGCTGAAATCATCTCTGAGGCAAAAACGATTCATTGCCTATCATTTTTGGATGATGTATCAAAGGCGCTTTGTTTTAAGTCATTTAACCATAAATCATTAATTACAGATACAAAAAAAAAAATGAAAACAGCCTTCCTTTTATCTGAGGTCTTGTGAAGGAGATGAGTGGGAGTGGCAAAGCCTAATTAAGTGTCTCAGCAGATGGCACTGTTTCTAGGAGAATGAGACAATTCCCTCTTTTTTCTGTTGTCTCCCACACCCCTTCAAAATCTCTTCCATAAGTTCCCCAGGCTCTGTTGCAGATTCTGGAAAGTTAACAGGAGGTCAAAAGGGTGAAGGTGAAGGAAAGAAGTCGCCACTCTCTGATTTCATTCAAAGTTACGTACTGGTGCATTGTTTCCATATTGAAATTTCTAATTTAATGTACAGTATTTCCTCTCCCTCAAAACCATACAAAACAAAAACACACACAACCACTGCCAATGGAAACTTGCAAGATTTATCAGTTAGCTGCATCAGCAAGTAAGATTGTAGTCCAGATAGCTTATTTCATACTCCTACAGCAGGGGTCCCCAACTTGTGGGGCACGGCCCACTACCGGGCCGCGGGCGCTTGGCTCCTGGGCTGCGTGAAGGGATGGCCAATATACGCGCATATGCATGCACTCACCCCCCACACTCGTGCTAGCATCCCACTGGCGCTAGCACCACCTCGCCCCGAGCATCCCACCAGCTCTAGCGCCGCCCCAAACCTGAGCATCCAGCCGGCGCTAACACCGCCCCGCCCCCAAGCATCCCACTGGCACATACCGCCGGCGCTAGCGCCGCCCCGTGCCAGAGCATCCCACCGGCACTAGTGCCGCCCATAGCGTCCCACCAGCATTAGTGCCACCCCATTTTCAGCACTCGCACCCACACAGCCCCATTTGCATGTGCGCATGCACTCACGCGTAGCCCATTTGTGTGTGCACGCCCGGGGCTCATTTGCACGTGTGCACGTAGCAGTGCCTGCCTCCCTTTCCAGGCCACCAAATCAAAAAGACTGGAGACCTCTGTCCTATAGTATCATCATCATCTCAACTCAATATGGTAATTTGCCATGAGATTAAAGAATGGAATTTATCTATCCATTTTTTTCTGTAATTCATGATTAATGTATGGTTAAATAACTTAAAAAGTTGAAAGGAATAAATGAGAAAAGAAATCATACCTGGCTCTGGATCTTTTCACCGTATTTAGTGCTCTGCAAAAGAACAGGTATTAACTATTAATTATGGTATTTTCTTGCAGATTAATACTGCATGCATCTTACCCCAATAATTTTGAGTCTACGATAATTTGTCTTCTACATATGAGTACTCTTTTTGTCCCTGAATAGATAGATAGATAGATAGATAGATAGATAGATAGATAGATAGATAGATAGATAGATAGATAGATAGATAGATAGATAGATAGATAGATAGATAGATAGATAGATAGATAGATAGATAGATAGATAGATAGATAGATAGATAGATGCACACACACACAAACCAATACAAAAGGTCCAGGCAACATCTCCACAACTTAACTGGGCTCCAGTCCTAAAGTATCCCAGGTCTTCAAGGCTTTTCAAAAGGAGGAGAGGGGCCTCCCAGTTCTCAGGGGCTTGGATGTAAAGGATAGGAGTTGATACCGTGAAGGTACCCCCCCGCCCAGCACCAGCTAAATGATCACATTTGAAGGAAGGGACCTGGAATTGCCACCTGGAGTGGCAACCATCCTTTCTGACTGGTAGAATGGGCAGATACTCTTAGGAAAAGGAGGTCCTGCAGATAGATGCATTGAAATGTATAGTGTAATCTATGAACAGACTGTATAACACACATAATAATACGTGATATCAAGACTACTCTACATAATGATCCAGTAATGACAAGAACATACTGTTAACATTTGTTCATAAAGTTTGTATGACAGTGGCAAGTTAGGGCAATTAGCACATAAGCCACCTGGCTATATATAAACCTTAACAGTACTTGAATGTTGAATGATATTATCTCCACCTTCCTCCTGAATATTTCATTATTACACTGAATTTGGTGTAATATGCCAATTTGGTGTGCTGGTTAAGGCACCAGGCTAGAAACTGGGAGACTGTGAGTTCTAGTCCCATCTTAGACATGAAGCGCATTGGGTGACCTTGGGCCAATTACTCTCTTCAGTCCTAAGAAGCAGGCAATGGCAAACCATTTCTGAAATCTTGCTGAGAACATGGCAAGGATTTATCCAGGTGAAGAACCATTTTGGTCTAGTGGTTAAGGCATAACGTTAGAAACCAGGAGACCAAGAGTTCTAGTTTTAATTCTGCCTTAGGCATGAAAGCCGGCTGGATGACTTTGGGCCAGTCATCTCTTAGCCCACAGTGTTTGACTCAGGCAACAAGAGTCAGTTCAGTCAATTCCTGTTGCAACCAATAGATCAACACTCTTGCACTAGGGGGGGGGGGGAAGCAAGTGCTGTGAGCAAGTGTTTACAAGCTAACCATTCAAAATATGAAACCCTGATTTATTCCTCATTTCAAATCTGCCAGTGATAAGCAACTGATATTATGTTTAGATAAAGCAAAAGAAAACGGTTTACCTGAATATGCTTGTAGTGGGAGTTGGCAAGTTGCTATAAAAATTGAGAGAAAAAAATATCATTTGAATTCTCTACATCACTCTAATAATGTGTCCACGTGCGTTGGCAGCATGGATGGTTGTCAAAGAGTTAGTGGCGTGGACTCCTTTTCCCCCCCCTTTCCAGATACAATAAATACTTGTACAGAAAGGTTTATTTAGCCAGCTGCAGCAATTTATATATTGCAAATTTCTCCACACATTTGCTTAGAAGAAATTGCTTGTGAGTTTGGTGGATTGCATCATTGTTATGGTTAATTCCTCTTGTCTCACTTCTTATTTGTAGTGTTATTTGTAACCATTAAGATAAAGAAGAAGATTCACCATTCCACTAATCTAACACTTTTGAAGGGAGGGGGAACAGCCGCCGCCTAAAAGCAATGTTTTCATAAACAAAGGGACAGTTCCAAAGGTATTGACGAGATGTGTCATCAGATCATCCCTAGGTGCTGTCTACTACCATCAAACTTCTTTAAAAATATTCTTGGCAAACGATCCACTATCTAAAGTTATGATCAAGTCCCCAATAAGCTGGGCTACCAAGCCATTCCCAAGTGTCTTGTTTATACTTGCTGTCTCTTAAATAAAATATAAAGCTTTTTTGTACTTTTCTTCTCCAGTTAGTTTGAACCTTGGTGTAGATCCAAAATCTCAAAAGGTTGTTATATAAAACTTCTGACTTCAGAGGGTCTGTCTGTCTGCTGCTATCCTTGGGGTTTCTGGCATGCTGAAAGGATTTGGTATATTTTTTCTCTATTAACTCTCTTAATATTTATTCAATAAACTCCTCTTTGGTATTTTACTCTGGATCAAGTCTATTGCTTTTGAACTATAGCATTCCTGTTGACTCTCAGTTGGCCACTATGTGCCAACACACAATGTAAGAAAGTGTGAAAACTCTGAAAGACTATTTTCAAAGAAATTAGATTATAACTTTGGAATGAATGAAAGAAAATGGAACTTCTTTTCTTAAACAATGTGACTTATGCTTAATTGTAACTTACTACATCTGTTACTAATGTACTTGAGTGTTTAGATTCAAAATAAAATGCATTATGCAATGCGGAAGTTACAAAAAAATCTACATCCCTATCCTTGAACACTCTGTCAATCTATATACTTTTTTAAATGCAGCAATTACATTATATTTTGCTTGCTAGCTTCTTGCATATAGATGTTTATCAGACAATGTCTTTGTGTTTTATATATATATGTAGGACAAATCAGCTACATAAATTCATTCTCATTTACAGGAAAGTGCATTCTTTGCGGGAAGTTGTGAACCAATTTCTAGCAAAGTTTGAACAATAACTGTTTTTTCAGTTCTAGGTTCAGTCTGGAAATATTGTGTGTGAAAATTTAACAGACAAGCAATTATAAAAATGTAATGTATGTAAAGAACATAAAGAAAAAAAAATGTATGTTACCATTTTAGAAGTCTCCAAGTGGGCAGATCATTTGCAGAAATAATTTTGCAGGACCAGAAAATTGAATACACGAATTAACAAAATTAATAATTATTTCCAGAAGAAACTTTTATGATGCGCTCACTTTGCCTTGTTTAGGTTATTTGATTGTAAAGGAATGTGTGTGTTTCAAGATGGCATAATTTCCTGTTCATGACCTTCACATGATAGTTTCCTACTAGTTTGTCTCCTTTTTTTCTCTTTAGCCCAGAAAGATTACAGAAGAAAAGATGGAAGGACTATCCAAAATCTTTTAAATGGAAGTATTAGAAACAAATTGAGTTGAGCCCAATTGGGGAAATAATCATTCTTACCGATGTATATGTTGTACGCTGTGAAGAAAGAAAGGATAAAAAGAATAAGTAAGAACAATATTTACAAGAAAAGCCTCCCTATTTGACTAGTCAGCAAAAAGTTCTTTGCATGATCAATGAGTTCCAACTAGACCAGGGGTAGGCAACCTTGGCTCTTTTATGACTCGTGGACTTCAACTCCCAGAATTCCTGAGTCAGCATGGCTGGCTCAGGAATTCTGGAAATTGAAGTCTACGAGTCATAAAAGAGCCAAGGTTGCCTACCCCTGAACTAGACATTCACTTTGCATTCTTTTACATTAATAAAATTAAAGAATTAAATAAGTAGGGCTTACTTCAGGTGGGAAAGGCTTCGTAGGAGGATATATAATGACCTGTCAAAAATAATCACAGATAAAAGTTAGATTTTGTTTAATTTAAAGGGCAGGAGTCCTTTAGGATTTTTTTGCTGTCTATTATACATGTCTTTCAAAAATTGAATGAATGGAAAAAATTATTGGGGAAACTCCTCTTGTAAAATCTTTTAATTTTTTATACCAGGAAAAGAAATCTATGAAATGGGAGAGTGATTCAAAACTATTCTTCCCAAATAACTGATATGTGAAAAATAAGAAGGAAAAGCATATCATTATTTCCATTTTTCTGCCTAATTGGGGTATATTTTAGTGTTAGGGTCATTTTACACAGAAATGGTGTCGTGCTGCCTCATGAAAATCAGTGGGTGCCTTGTCACTGATTTAAATGAAAAAGTAGACTTGTAACCAGTACTCTTTGATATGCATATAGCTATTTGCATATCAGACAGTAGTGTCAATAGTGCCTAAGCAAACATCTGTATCCACATTAGCTATGTGTCCAGGGGCTGAACAAGGCAGGGAAGACTAATTTGCATCTAGACCATGACAATAAAAATGTCACAGAGTTAAATCTAATAGAGTCAGTTCAAAAGCATATGAAAAAAGGCTTATAGCATAGTCTTTTGCTTGACATTCCAGGGCTGTACTTGTAAAGGTTGTGAATTCTTCACAATATTGTAATTGTGTAGTATTGCCCCATATCCCATCATCTTGAGGTATACCAACTTATTAATAACACTATAATGAGTTTAGGCATTGATTGGAGTCCTCATCACCACTAAACATAGATATTGTGGCCATCAGGGATTGTGGGAGAGTACCAACTTATTAATAACACTATAATGAGTTTATGCATTGATTGGAGTCCTCATCACCACTAAACATAGATATTGTGGCCATCAGGGATTGTGGGAGAATACCAAGTTCCTAACTCTGGGTTAGATGTGAAAGCTGAGGTGACACTCCTTTTGACAGATTAGGACCTATGCTCTGAGTTTCTGGAGACCATCTGTCAGCCAAAAGAGACAATAATCTGAGCTAAGGTTCTTTCTATGCCAGACATGAACCCAAAGTAGAGGATTCTAACCACTGTGCCACCATCTCCTTAAATCTAAGGATGGGCTGAAAGAGAAGGTGGGGATCAACCTCAGACAACCTCTGATTTTGGGAGCCATAAAAGGGCAGCAAGTTAATGGCAATGGTATTTATTTCATGGGGTTTTTTTCTGTTTCATTTGTCTGGCCTTAAATTCTATGTAGTTTAGTGTGGGTGGATGGGGAATTTACTGCTCTACCATAGGCAACGAAATATTTTGGCCCATCTTTTCATGAGCCTAATGTAATCAATCTACTTCTAATTTTAGCTTTAAATAGAGAGGCAAGATAATGACTTAGACTGAAAACCAGAAGAGAAGTTTGTTGCAAGGAATGGTTGCACTTTTTTAAAAAAAAGGTCCTACATAAGGATATTTCAGAGGTTTAGTTCAGAAGAACCTACCTTTCCTTTATCTGAAATAGTCGAAACAGACTGTAAAAAAACCAAAAAAAACAAGTATTATATTTTGTTGATTGTACAATCACCAGGGGGCATCATGGAGCAATTTACGCCACCCCTTGGACAACAGTCCCATACAGAGGCATTTCCAAGAGCATGGGGCATCAGAAAGTCAACACGATGGCCCAAATTATACGCTCAATGTCCCTCCTCTAACTCCCTCCCTATGGAAAGAATGATAAAGAATCTCAATATAGCCCTGCCTTGACCCTTTTTTACTGTAACAGGGAGAGAGGGAAACAGAAACACTGTCAGCTTTTCCAGATTCTGTTATTGCAGTATAGCCTATATCAATAAGGTAGACTTATATTTCTTGTGCTGTCTGTTTCCTGACATGGTCTGCCCTAAAAGGCTAGCACTATACCAGTCTAGGAAACTTCCTTCCTCAGCAGCCTCCATATTTTGGAAACCTTTAACATAGCAGTTGATTTCTTACCTGCCCATAACTGCTGCCGCCACTAGTGTCTATGCCTCCCTGCAAAATGAATAAAATCAACTGTAAATAGAACTGGCAGAATTTAGGAGATTTGCATTTGTAACAGGGTGTTGTTCTTGTTCATTAGGGTTTAATTTAAATCTCCACCTAAGGTTAGGACCCTGTAGGTCTTTAGATGTTCCTGGACTATAATTCCCATAATACTGATCATTGGCTGTGCATAATGGGAACAAAGAGAGTGGGAGTCCATCTACAACCAAGAAGCCCACCTCATTCCCATTTCTGAACCTTGAGTGAGAGCTTTGGAAAAATCTTGGAAGAACATATTAGAATACTTTTCCACAGTTAAGGAAATCTAAATGGAATGATACTGAAAACGCAGCATCAAGCTTATGGCAAGATACTTCCCATCCAATATTTTGCACTCTTCAGGACTGGATCTGGGCCTGACTGGTCTTATGATGTCTTTTTGGATAGGGGCAATTGATTCATTTCTGGCTCTGCTCCTATTCATTAGAAATTACAGCACATTTGGGTTTTTTTTTTATTGTTTCACTTCTGCACACCTTCTGGGCAGTCCATTGGCCCATTTCCCAACTCTTATCCCAACTCTTAGCTCTCTGGCTTCTAGACCCAGGTCTGCAGTACTTTTCTCAAGCCCACAGATATTACAAGCACATGAAAGTGGATGCCATGGGCTACTAGCAACTTCTTTTCTTTTGGGGGATGTAGGTGAGGGGATTTCTGTTATTCCAGGACCAGCCTCCAGTTGGAGGGGAGAAGGCAGGATACTGGAAGCTATTGGTCAACTGGAAAAAGGAGAATGAGCATTGATGGGCTCCTGGTATTCTCTGTATTTCAAGATTTGCTGAAATAAAGATTATTATAGATTTTGCTTTACATTTCTTTATGAAAGATTGAGGAAAGAAATATTGATGTGGATGTGCTCATAGTTTATATGTGTGTGTGTTTAGCTTTATGGCTTTCAGATTTATCAGTTGCATACGTGTAACTTTAAAAATTAATTTCCCACTGTACATTCGGAAGGGGATTCCATTTAGTGGGACTTATTTTCACGAAAATAGGAGGAGAATTATAGTTCGAATATATTGAAAAACATGGGATTTTTAAACAGAATAAATGCCACCAACAGCACCACTCAAACAACAGAAGAAGGCTTACATCACCACAACCGTATTTGTCGTAGACACTTGCAGTTCCACCCTGTATGAAAAATAGGGAATTAAATGAAGACACTTGAAGAATGAAGAATGAATGAAGAATATTTTGCATCCAGGATGCTTTCATTGTTTCCATATAATGCTTTTGCTTTTGCTATGAAAATGCTGCTTTATTCTCAGAATTGTAAGCATCATCTAGGAATGTTGCCTTTACTTTCTAACTATCTTCTGTTTGCCACAATTTCTGTAGTCCTTGCTGAAGGGTTTATTTGTTTAAGGAACAAACAAAAAAAGTGGCACTGTGTCTTGACTGTTAGGACTGGGAGCCCTCTTTCTGAAAGTATCATTTGTGGAAATCTTTCAAAAGAGGGAATTTCTGGAAACACACTTTCCAAAATCATTACTATTCTTGGAAGACTAGACAAGGGACATTCCAAACTCTATCACATCTGTAAGTCAAAAACAGTATCCTCAATTATACTAAGAAGGTAGAGAATTGGAAGCCTATGCAATACAATGGCGCTGCTGAAGTTATAACAATAGCAATAGTACTTAGACTTATATATTGCCCCACAGTGCTTCACATCCCTCTCTGAATGGTTTACAGAGTCAGCCTATTGCCCCCAACAATCTGGGACCTCATTTTACTGACCTCAGAAGGATGGAAGGTTGAGTCAACCTTGAGTCTGTCAGGATCAAACTCTAGGCTGTGGGCAGAGTTAGCCTGAAGTACTACATTCTACCCACTGCACCACTACGGCTCTCTTTCCAAAGACTCATGCCAGAGAGCATAACTTAAATAGATGCACCAAAACGTCAATATTATTATCTAGTTTTAATTACAGTTATTTGAAGGCAAAGATCTAAATCATGGACAGGCAGATTTTGTTGTTCCTGTTATTGTTTTGAAGTCATGCAGTATCCTTATTTAGTTCATACATTTCTTAGATTTCTATCCCATTGCCTATTTTTTTTTCAAAATAACAATCTACATTGGGCTGAGAGCATGAGTGATTGGCCCAAAATTATCCATTGAGCTTTCTTGACTGAAGGTGGATTAAAATCTTGGCCTTCCTGTTCCTAATCTAATCATTTAACCACTATTCCACAGTGGAAATGATGTCATCAAAACAGGTAAAGCTAGAAAATATTCATCTTTTTCCTTCTTTCTTGGGAGATTGAATAAGACAGCTATTTTAGGACTTATGTGGGGTGGGGGGGAAATCACTTTAAAATGTGTGACTTGGCAATATAATTTTGGGGGGATTCAGGATCGTAAAAAAGGTGGCCAAGCAGTTTTTTGAAGCTTATGAGCTCTGGGTGGCCCATCTCTGACCTAAATAGAAATGGGAGAAATACAGTGGTGGGATTCAGCCAGTTCGCACCACTTCAGCAGAACCTAATTTTTTGTTGCTAATTTTTTGTTGCCCAGGCCCAGAATGGACTTGTGGAAACAGCATCCACACAGAGAACCGGTTGTTCACATATTTGAATCCCACCACTAGAGAAATATATACTTACACCAAGGCATCCAACCTTTTTGATGCTTCCCCCTTGGTAGATTAAGCCTCCCTAGAAAAAAACAAGAACAGGTTATTCCTTTGCCAGTGGTTTCATTTACTACATCAAAAGAAATGATGAGGTGTAGCAGAGTTTTACTATTGTTCATGTACTCTAAAGAAAAAAAAATGGTTTCCTTGAGAATAACTGCTGGTGTCCTTGGGAACAAAGTGTATAATTTGGAAAGAAACCAAATGTTACTGATTTTGGTGCAGAAAGAGAATGAAACTATAATTATTGCTTGGGTTGATTTATTTGCTTTTCAGGTAAAGGAAAACCAGGAAGAAGATACAGTTTTCCTTAATC
This sequence comes from Azemiops feae, assembly GCA_023970755.1. Taxonomy (NCBI): domain Eukaryota; kingdom Metazoa; phylum Chordata; class Lepidosauria; order Squamata; family Viperidae; genus Azemiops; species Azemiops feae. The sequence goes on along the minus strand of JALGBA010004043.1, from coordinate 1,537,489 downwards.
TATTTTCCAGTATCTAAAACTAGGGATTCACAAGTGGGGAATTCTAGTGATCCATAGGAGCCTGGTAGCTTGAATGCCAAAGGGATGGCACTGCCTGTTGTAAATAAGATGGTAGAAGAGATTCAGAGTGAGCATGGTTTCCATATCAGTGAGGGACTGACAAATAGATCATGGAGGGATCTATTAATCCATTGTGTGCACGAGCATTTTATTGTCAGAACCAGATAGATAGACAGACAGACAGACAGACAGACAGACAGACAGACAGACAGACAGACAGACAGACAGACAGACAGACAGACAGACAGACAGATAGATAGATAGATAGATAGATAGATAGATAGATAGATAGATAGATAGATAGATAGATAGATTGTCATTTTTTTCCTGTGGGCACAATGGCACACACCTTTTTCAGGTAAGTCTATTGAACACAATGGCTTAATATTCTTCCTTATAAACAGTTATGCTGATTTAAAACTGTGTCCCTATAATTCTCTCTCCATTAGTCATCCAAGCCAATTTTCTTCAGGTTTGGTTCCAAGCAGTTAAAATCCAGATCTCTACAAAGAATTTTGCTTGGTATCTTTTGCTAATGTCATAGTGAGCATTAATTGTATACTCTCAGTCCATCTATAGATATTATATATTTTTTGAAAATACATCCTTTTTTTAAATTAAACTTTACTTATTTATCTTTTAAAAGAGATCATTGGTAATTTTACAGATAGTTCTTTGTCGTGCAACTCCAGAAGGAAACATGCAACAAAATCTCGTTTTAATGTATGCTGATTAATGTACATTTAAAGTGACAATAAAATTATTATTCTATTCTATTCTATTCTATTCTATTCTATTCTATTCTATTCTATTCTATTCTATTCTATTCTATTCTATTCTATTCTATTCTAGAGAGAAAGAGAGAAAGAGAGAAAAAAACAACTATTCTACACTATGTTAGATTTAGTCTGTCCCATCCAGGGTTGTAGAACAGAAAGAAACAAACATTGTGGCTTAAGAAACACTTTTTCAGGCTCCTAATATTGTTTTCTGAGTACAAGAATGTGGGAAAATAAGAGTAACTAATGTAAAACAATGTAAGTATAATCTCTCCGTAACAATCCTGAAGATGGCTCCGCATAAATTTGTACAATTTGTACAATTAAGGGATCATCGAGAAGTGTGATACAAGTTACAGCAATCACTGTATTCTTCTCAACAATGCCTCTAATATTAGGCCTTTGCCTACACATAACTAACATGTGTAGGCAACATGGGGAGGAGGGTGGAGGAAATTCTTACCTGAGATTGACTGCTACCACTCTGTGAGGAACCCTGCAAAGAATCAGATCAGTAGTTTGTTCATAAAAAATGTATATACTGATAATAGCATTGTCAATATTTCCATGTCCTATGCCTTCTTGTGAAAGTCAAACAATATTCAAGGTGAGTAAGCTACCGTATGTGCTTTTTTTCATTCTCACATAGTTTACTCACCTTGAATATTGTTTCATTTGAAAATCAGAAATTTATTTTTAATACTAATTTAAAAAGAAGTCATTTTGGTTTTTTAAAGGACAGTATAATGAGGTCACAGTGAGGCCCGAAGAAGGGCCCTCGACAATTTTTTCACGTTATCTAGGAGCTTACAATCCAAAAAGAATTTTTTTGGGTATGACAAATGATGCAGAGAATTATACAGACTAGTGTTTTCTGACTTGACATCCACAAATTGTTCTGAACTCCAGCTCTGGGAAATGCCTGCCAATCTAGCTAATCCCCAGTCTGACTGGGAACCATAAGCTTCCCAAATATGCCTGGTGGGCAACGGGAAAAGTATGGTGGCCTAGTTGGGCTCTCCACCAAGGCACTTCTTACATATGTTCTTGAAAAATTAAATAAATTACCCAGTGAAAATACAGTGGTGGGATTCAAATATGTGAACAACCGGTTTTCTGTGTGGATGCCACTTCCGGTAGTCCATTCTGGGCCTGGGCAACAAAAAATTAGCTACCAGTTCTACCGAACTGGTGTGAACTGGCTGAATCCCACCACTGGATGAGATATAGTAAAAGAAAAATAATGCTTACCTGGACACATTCGCTGCCACTTCCATAAGATCCACCCTAAAGTAATAAAATACTATTAAAATTCTAGAGAATTTGATCAACCCAATGCAACTTCAGGCTCAATAAAGTATCGAGAGATCATAAACAGGCAATTGCTTCGAAATATAACCTGATTTCTCATCAAAGCAGCTCCAAGCATTTGAAAACGCAAATCAAGTCTAAATACATATATTTATACAAATAAAGTACAAATAAAAATAATATTTCTTTCCCTATCGCCCATCTTTTGAACTGATATTCTTTTGTGAAATAGACGATTGCACATTTTACCAAAGAGTGTTACAGGTATTTTATAATACAGATTGCAAAGAAGCACAGAAACAGGAAATGGGATTCATCTGTATTTTGCCCCCCCCCCCCCAATGTCTGTTTAGGAATCTTGCTTCTCTTCTTGTGCCATGCTGAAAAAATGCAATATAGTAATATATTTAGCAGAGGAGTGATAAGCTGTTACATAGACAGCTTAGGAGTACCTTGTCATGCAATAGTTGCATTGCTTCTGGGAACTGACCCTGCACCTGTGGGATCCATTGCCACTGCTAGCTGGCAGCCAAACCCATTCATTTTTGCTTGAACTGTGATTCACTAGGAATCATAATAAAGACAATTTCCAATGGAAACATTGGTCTTCTACAGAGCTTTAGGATGGATTATTTCCCCGGCAATAATTTGTGTCAAATCGTCTTACAATGGATTCCCAATTCTCTTTCTCTCCGCAGAGATTAGATGCAGAAAATAATTTCTAGATGAAGCAGACGGATGGCCTGCTGGTAATGTGGCAGTCCATCTCTTTGCAAATGTTCAGAATTTTTGCAAACATAGAATGAACTAAATTTAACAGGAACCAGGAAAGACATTAATTGGATGCTGTTTTTTGCACTATCCCACTGGTCAGCTGGAGAATGCACCCTTCATCTCTTATAATACGTTTGGTATGCTGATGCTGATGAAGAGGATAAACACAAATTCCCTTGAGCCTGTTTCTGATCGAAAACAATGATTTTGAAGAGACTGGTGTGGTGGAATGTCACCTGGATTCGCAAGAGGGAGGGGCTGCATTCTGGAGGGCAAAGAGTCTGTAGAGTTTGATTGGCAGGAAGAGAGTTAAAATGGCTCCTCTCTTGCAATTGCCAGAATATAACTATAGTTATGGATGTAATTGTTTTAGTCTGGCAAGATTCTGTCTGTAGGTGAAGAACAATAAAGGAAATTGTTGTTCTTGATTCTTGGGGCCTGACACCTATGAGCTCAGATTTAAATGCATTTACCATAGGATACAGTGAATAAACACAAGAGGTTAATCTGGAAATTGTCCAAGAATTCTTACCTGGCCACAGTTTACTCTTACAATAATGCTAGAAGACTGTAAAGACAAAATAAAAAAAAAATAATTAAAAGGCTTATGCCAAAATTTTATACGGAGTCTTATTATTTCTTGATTTTTAATTCGCTTTCTTGATTTTTATCATTTGACTATGTATTTGAGTTGAAAACTCTGGGGAAAAATTGTGTACAGAGTATTGGACAGAATGGGTATGCCTGGAAATATTATAATCATATCATTCTGCAAACAGTATTACTCATAGTCATTTTTCACCAATGTGAAAAATTGTATATACACATATACACACACATATATAGTATAGTTGATTTTTGTACCTCAATGCAAGGGGACTCCAAGCATAGACTCAGAGTGATGTATATGAACATAAGCAATAATTCAGTCAAAACTGAATATGATTAATGTCATCTAAATTAATAATGTTTACATTATGGGAGATTTAAGTATAGTTAAGTCTCTACATTGTAATTGGACTTAGAAGTGCTTAGCCACATACATAGCATGTTAATTTCGAGTTATTTCTACAAACCTTCTTCCTACTTCTTGATGATACATTGCTTTGTTTGGCCACATCAGCCACTTTCTTATCATTTCCTGTTACATTGGAATCTCTAGGGAAAAGAATTTTGTCGGATATAACAACCCAGTATCTGTCCGGATCTTGAAAAACAGTTGCTCTGCAAAGACAATATAATTTCATTAGATCATATTTGGATTATAATGAATTTCTGAATTATGTTTTGTTCAACAATTTTTTTAGACTCATCACATCATACAATATTAAGTACGCCATATAATAATTGAGAGCCAGTTTGGTCTAGTGGTTAAGTCACCATGCTACAAACTGGGAGACTGTGAGTTGTAACTTGAGGAGAGTACTTTAATAAATCAGGTTGACTCACTTCAACGCAGATTATTAGATCCAATACTGTTTATTCTGATTGCGTCTCGAGCTTTAGTTATTTTTTTATTAAAATTAGTATGCTGTCAGACTCCCAATGACTTTTTAAGCAAAAGTGCTTCCCATTCCTGTTTCCTAAACCTAGTCTGGACTAGGACTTCCAAATTTTGCAAATGCAAACTTTCTAAATTCTCCTTATACTAGCCACAAACATAAAAAATGAGAATATATGGTTTGTTAAAGCAATTAATGGCACGTAACTAAGGCATAGGTATGTAATGTGCCATCTGATATTCCTCTGCCAGTCATCTATTTCCTGCCCCATCAAAAAAAATTTATCAGCACAAAGTTTCTGCTGGAATGTCAGGAAACTTCTTGCAGAAGAGGGGATTTGGGAAAATAGGTGGCAAGCAGTTTGTGAACACACAAACCTCATATGGCAGCTCTTTTTTTTTTTACTAAACATAATTCAAAATCCCAAATATGCTCCAGTTAAAAATAACTGACTACTTCTGAAATATGTAATAAATAAACTCACCAGAGGAAAATCAAAAAGCTCAAGATGGCAGCCAAAACTGTATGATTGTGGCTGCCATTTTGGTTTATTTAATACACACAGACACCCAAACACGCACACACCAACAAACACAACACAGATGCCCCTGCATCTCTGTCTCAGACACAAATGCTATATGCTATTAAGACAGTGTAAATGCTTAGCTATAATTATAAACATAAGTAGAGAAATGTTTATGTTTGTGTCTATGTCTGTGCCTGTGTGGGTGTATGCATATGCACATATGTCTCTACACACCAAGACACATACGGAGTATGTAAATGCTGACACCGACTCCTTACAGAACAGAAATTCTACATAGATATAAAGTTTTCTAAGATGTACTTACACAAACTGAATCTTCTTAGCCTCTGGTGAAACCCAGACAGATGTAACATTATATTTCTCATCAGAGCCCTTGTGGATTAAAGTTGAATTCTAAAAAAAAAAAAAGAACTATACATTAGAACTGATGTATTATTTAGATTAGTCCTTCAGAAATGGGTATGCCATAGATATATTGGATTACTAATATAATATGTAGTCAGTACCCTAGCTGCTACATTAACTGGGGATGAGGGAACCTTTAATCCAACTTGTATATAGAGTTATTGTAACTTGGGTTGCTCTTCTAAATTCCCGAAATGCTGGAGACAGATGCTCTGAAGATGATACAGGAAAAAGTGGCCTTCAAGGCCCCTGCAAAGTTTACATCCCAGCATTGTGACTCAAACATAGTTTTCTGCCACATTTGCTTTTATGAAAAATATTCATGTTCTGTTTTCTGTATATTCTTCTGTCTTTTAACAATGTAGGCTTATTTCCTCAGTCAGATGTGCCTAGGCAATCTTAAAATAAAAATCTTCATGCAGAACTTTTAAGTTACATTGCAGATAATTCTAAGGTACATTCCACATTTGTATGAGTTGTTGGCCTTCTCTTGTCAGAAGGAGCCAGCAGGTTGACTTTTTGAGATATTTCTGCTTATTTACAATGGGTAAGTTTTGAACACTCCATTTGTGTAAGTCAGCAACACTTCTGTCTCATAGTGGATTCTGGGAGCCTTTCCCACACACTAATTCTGATAGAAACCTTGTATTTGTGCCCTAATGACTAGAGTCTGAGATGGTAAAATAGATAATGAATTCTCTCATTACACAATTTTTTAATATACACAAGCAATACATATTCTGATTTGCTGTTAATGTAGCAATGGTGAGTTTATCACATATAGAATTCCTCAGCATTTTACAAAATTGTCCCCATGACCTAAGAACTGAAGTTAGCATGGAGTGTAAGAGAAAAATGGAGAAGAGGAAAGGAAAGCCCTTTCTGAATTTCCCAAAGCTAAGAAGATACCATTAATCTTTAAATATCTATACTAGTGTGCAGAGATACCATCCCATCATTCAGTGCTAATGGATGGCACACATTTATTACAGAAGGAACCAATCATTTAATCATAGCACACAGATAAATGGAAGAAATAAATACATACCAGCAAATGGTAACACTCATGGTTCTGTGTATTTGGGTCTATAGTTAGAAATGAACCAACTGGGACATTTTTTTCAATGTCTCGAGCTTGTAGCATGAACCATTTAAATCCAGCATCTGATGTTCCTTCCAGATTCACTAAATGAGAAAAAGACCCCAAAACATTGATACATGTTATACATTATGCATTCTGTTCCAGTAGCGCTAAAGATAATACATGCCCTGAAAGTTTGGTTATCTTTATCTCTAGTTGCTATATTTTCAATAACGAGTTTATTATTTAGTTGTGATTGTTAAATGGTACTTCTTTTTAAATATAGGAATATGAGATCATCTGATACTTGTTTTATGATTTGGAAATTAGAAAGACCATGCACAAGTGATTTGCCTGCTTGTGTTTCATTCACGAACAAAGGCTCATAATCAGGATTATAAAGCAGTACTGTGATATATGGAAGGGAGAGAGATTTAAAGCTTAAGAAAGCCATTTTGTACTCTCCAATTCTAGGATTTTAGTATAATGGTTATGGCATTCGACTAGAAACTGAGAGACCATGAATTCTAGTCCCACCTTAAGCACGAAGCCAGTCACTTTATCTTAGCCTTAGGAAGCAGGCAATGGCAAACCACTTTTGAAACTTTGCCAAAAATCTGCAGGGACTAGTCCAGGCAGTTTGCAGGAGACAAGATTAACTTTGAAGTCAGCCCCCACTCCCACCTTCACGCCAATTACAACAGTAGCAGAACAGAGCCCTCTAATAAATTAGTGGAGGAGTTAAAGCCAGATTAGCCTTTTGTTTTCAGAAAATATTGGGGTCCAGAAAAGGAAGGAAGAAGTGAGTAAGGAGACAATTTTTTATATCTACCATTCTGCTGAAAACATTACTGTAAGCATGGTAATCCAAAGGGCTTCTCCAAACCTTCTAGAGCTGCTTGTAGGAAAATGCTTGTAAATGCTCTTCTCTACTCAACTATTGTTAAATGCTGGGCGTTTTGTATTTTTTTTATCATATTGATCTAATCAAATGTCACATTAATGTATTCTATTCTTCTCCCTTCCCTCCCCCCCAAGAAAAAGGCTGGGGAAAAAAAAGGATGTAAAGATGCAGAAATCAAGAGACTAAATATATGGAAAGTACCTTCAACTTCATGTCCTGGCTCATATTCCTCGGATGATACCAAAAGGTGATAGGGGGATGCAGATTCCTCTGGTTTAGTTAGATTTGTTGACATAGTTTCACAGTCTATTGAAAAATTTGTGGATTGAAGGCCAAGGACTCCAGAGATTAAGACTCCGCTCAACAGAGACGCAAAGAAATGGAATCTCTCCATCTTAAAAAAAAAAAAAAAAAGCAGAGGACATTACAATAGGGGAACAGCGCTGAGAGATAAAACCATTGATATCATAACAAGTAACAGTGATGGCTGGACTAGAGAATGAGATTATGCTAATATGATTGTGGGTGTGTGGATGAGGGTGTGCCTTAGCCAGTGATAGACCATCAGTGCATATTTCGTTGAAAAACTATGCAGGATAACATTTATAATTTGTTTTTTATTTATTTTATTTATTTATTTGTATCCTGCCTTTATTATTTTCACGAATAACTCAAGGCTGCAAACGTATCCACCATCACATCTTCCTCCTCCTATTTTCTCCACAACAGCAACCCTGTGAGGTGGGTTGGGATGAGAAAGAGTGACTGGCCCAAGGTCACCAGCTGGCTTTCTTGCCTAAGGTGGGATTTGAACTCACAGTCTCCTGCTTTCTAGCCTGGTGTTTAACTACTAGCCCAAACTGGCTCTCAAAACTACAGAGACGTACCAGGATGAAAGGCTATTATTCTATGAGGTAATATATATATATATATATTCTGGAAAACATCAGTGGCAAATCATTTCTGCACTGTTGCCAAGAAAGTTATATCGGTAACTCCAAACGGTCACCAGGAATCAAACTTCACTTGGAAATTTTCACACACACAAACACATGGAGGCTGTAGTAAAGTGTTCAAGGGTCAAGAGAAAGATTCTTAGTAGACTTAAAAAATAGCTAAACAGAGATAAGGTTTAAATCAATACATTTTAAAAAATATTCCAGTTGTTGATATCAAGCAGTTCTTCATATTATAGTACAAGAATTTACACCACTGCCTGACTCACAAGCCTTTCTGCTCCTTCTGAAGAGTGTCTCAAACTCTCTCTGCTTGCATCAGACACACAGTAGCCCCTGTGTTACCAGATGGCACCCACACACTGGTGTCAACAAAATATTTACTTCGGCATCTTTTTCAGTTAGCTCATTAATAGGTAGCAATTTGTGTCATAGGCCCATCTGAACTGGCTTGATTTAAGAAGGTGTTTTTCCATTTGTTTTTCATAAAATCTGCCTAGATTGTAAATGATAATGAATGGGACTGACAGTTGATCTCTCGTCTATTTTCTAACTTGGGTTCAAAATATTGTTGAGTGACACAAATGGAATGCCAGGGCCTTGATGCATTTTCTAATTGAGTTTGTAAAAATGACATTAGATCCTTTGGGTGAAATCTAATGCTGCAGAAAAAGACTCTTATGAGATGGGATTTTCTTGTCTTCTCTTCTGCTAATTCCTGAACCCTCCAGATCTAAGGTACACTAAAAGATGCATGAAAAGAAACAATGGCATCCTCTTTAGTTCTGCCAAAAAGTGTTTGAAATATTGTCTATCATCTATTGACTTAATGAAACATATTCACTGCAACAAAAAAGGTGATGATCGGATCCAAATTGGTCCTTTTCTCAATGGAAATGCTCCGTCCATTAACAGAATAGTCACATACAACATGCTAAGAGTTGGCATGGAGGTAACATTCACTATCTCTTCCCCACAATTTCTTTTCCTGATCAAATCTTGCCTTTATTATTTTTATAGATAATGTTTGCAAGGTGGCAAACATACTGAATACTCTTTCCTTCTCTTATTTTCCTCACAACAACTCTGTGAGGTGGGCTGGGCTGAGAGAGAGTGTCTGGCCCAAAGTCATCCAGCTGGCTTTCCTGCCTAAGGCAGGACTAGAACTCAGTCTCCCGTTTCCAGCCTGGTGCCTTATCCATTAGACCAAACTGGCTCTTAAACTTAAAAAAACTATTCAGAAGAGACAGATGAAATTGACATATAGTATCTCTGAAGGGAAGTATTAGTAATCCATTAAATCTTAATAATAATAATAATAAAGTTGGAAGGGACCTTGGAGGTCATCTAGTCCAACCCCCTGCTCAGGCAGGAAACCCTATACCAGTGATGGTGAACCTTTTAGAGACCAAGTGCCCAAAAACTGTCCCCTCGCCCACCCGCAGGGCCATCCACCGCCTCCACGGCCCGCCGTAGATCACCCAGGTGGCCCAGCAGTGTCATGGCAGCCACGCCCTCTGCCCGCGCCCCGCAGCATCAACTGCGCATGATGGGTGCAAGGACGAAGTCTTGTCCCCGCTGCTCAGCTGCCATGTCCTTGGCTGCACTACTCCACGCGGGCTGTGCTCGGGGGCGACTCTCCTCCGGGAGCGCTGCTGGTGAGGAGGGGGCTGCGGGGGGAGGCGGGTCTGGGGCGATGGCGCACATGCCCACAGAGAGGGCTCTGAGTGCTGCCTCTGGCTCGCGTGCCATAGGTTCGCCACCACTGCCCTATACCATTTCGGACAAATGGCTGTCCAGTCTCTTCTTAAAAACTTCCAGTGTTGGAGCATTCACCACTTCTGGAGGCAGGTTGTTCCACTGGTTAATTGTTCTAACTGTCAGGAAGTTTCTCCTTAGTTCTAGATTGTTTCATTTAATATGCTTTGACTCATAGAAAAAAAGTGAGGTACACTTGAGTCTTGTAAGAAAATATACTGTATAGAGATGACTGCAATAGAAGACAAGCTGCGTAAGGCAGAAATCAGAGAAGAAAAAAGTGTCCTAGTCCTCATGCAATCTAAATGGTGACATTTATAATGTCTTAGCTTTCATTAAAGAATTTGGCCTTTTTTTATTTCTACAAAAATAAGAAAACATTTTGTTATTGTCAATATTTTAAATATTGCTTCAGTACTAGATACTTTTGCAAAAGTTGCTATGAAAATATCAATACCATTTTTAGAGCATTTGCTTAACATGTTGTTGCATTCAGTAGATACACATCTCCATAAGATTTCTACATTTCTCTTCAATGAGGTCTGCCAATACACCATATTATCCGCATGGTAAACAATCATAAAAAAAAAACAAGACACAGACCTAAACTTGAAATACTGTCTGCTAAAGCCCAGATTCTATTCTACTAGTACACTTTCAATAGTGAGACATTTTGTGAAGTGGAATGGGAGAAGTGCGACTACAGTTGGCTTCTATGAAATTAGAATGTAGAATTTTTGTTCCCTTGATTTTAGCAATCCTGTGAAACGCTCTTCACATGTGAAATTTAATGGGTAATTTACTGTGAGTTTCCTAGCCGCCTCCCTTTGAATCATTTAGGCAGCCACATTTTTCTCAGGCTCACAGAACTGCTTCAGAAGCTGCTTCCCAGCTACCGGTATCTCTCCAAGTGTGCCTAGACTCATAAAGTCAGGAGCAACTTGTGCAGACTTGGAAAAAAGACAAAGTGCTTTATTAATTTGAAGAAAAATGTTCCATATAGGTTCACCCATGTTGCCAATCTCCTTTTTCTAATGTTTCACATAGCCCTGGTGATTTCTGAAGTGTACAAATATAAGTTACTTCTGGTTTGGCACTTGTAAATAATTTCTGAAATGGGCCCTTTTCTATCTAGTGCAGCTATTTGGTTATTCTAGTGAGATTTATTAGAATTCTAATATATAGTCCATCCAACAAGGAAAAATAATGGTCACACACGTTTCAAAAGCATCCAAGATACATGCAAAAGTAATATATCCTGATAAAGTCTAACAGCAGTTACCAAAAAATCAACTGATGCAGAATATCCCCAACTTCACAAAAAACACAAGCAAAACCTTGAATCAAAAATTGTAAGACTAGTCCATGAGTTTTGCCACTTTTTAGATTGCCTACATAGAGGGTTTTTTCATTTGAAAGTGGAATACTCACTGGAATGCTTGGGCTGTAACCTTAACTTTTTTGCTATTAAATATTGCTAATCAGAGCCTGATATTACAGTAGCACCTTCAAAGCTTGAAGATCAACCAACAGATTGCATCATGAATACACAACAATCTTTTCTATGTGATGTGCATTCCATGCAGTGGTCTTATCAGTTGGGTGATTGAGAAAACTGTTTCCTGGAGTAAATTTACACTGAAAAAAGAAATCTTGTTCGTGAGCCAATCAATAGAAACCAAAGAGATCTGCATAGGAGTTAATAAACCAATCAATCAATGTAAGATCAGACTCCATTTTTACCTAGTGTATCTGTGAGGGACCATGAGAAACCTATCATTTACTAGGAGAAGGGAAATATGGACTGCCATACACAAATAAAATGCTCCAACACATACCTATAACATTGAAAATACAAAAGACCCTTTACTCCTTTCTCCAAAATACACCTGATGACAAGGAAGAAGATTCTAGAAAATGGAACATACAGCGGGCAGGGGAAATGGAATGTGGATGGGCGGAGTTCCCCCCCCCCCAAAATACTCTACCTAAATTGTCTTTCTCATGCCAAGCAGCTTGCACAAAAATAGAAAGAAAATTCTTGGGCGCTTTAATTGCCTTGGCCTGGAAAGCTGGTTGGCAAAGAAAGAAAGTGAGAGCTAGACTTAAAAAACAGAGGATTTGATCTATCAGAGGGGGCACTATCTGTTTAATATACTTGTTTGAATATGACTAAAAGAACGGATGACTCTTAGATATAACTAGATTTTTATAAAGGAAGATATGATTTAGAATTAAAATAGCATTTTTTTCTTCTTTTGATATGGAAAATTTGAAAATAAGAGGAGGATTGGTATGAATAAATTTTTTTAGCTATATAAATGTAATTGATATTGAGAAAATCATAACTGACAAAGATACTTTAAATATTGATGGGAAATCAAACTTTAATAAGAGCACAAAAAACAGGATATTGACTTATGAATTGATATTGTTACTTCTTATATATTAGTAAAATATGATGAAGATGTCTATACCTAATTTTGTATAAATCAATAGTACTAAAAATTGTTTAATGAGAGGAAAAAGGAAAAAATATGGGGAAGAAAGGAAGATCAAGGAAAAAATACTGATTTGTGCAGTACTGAATAGATTTATATTGAAGAAGTTAATGTTAAATGTTTTCCATTCACAGGGGACATGGAGGGCACACCTGGATCATGCATTGCAAGCAGCCAATAGGTCCTTGAATGCAATCAGGCATTACTTTTACACAGCCGGAGGTCAATTGGTACCTGCTGCCTTAAAACTTTTTGAGGCCAAAACATTGACGCAAATTCTATATGGGGCACAAACAGGAATCCTTGCAAAGAAAAACCTGCTTGAAACCATACAAACCAAATTCCTGCGAGCCATCTTAGCTGCACCCAAAGGAACCTCGAATGCCCAATTAAGAATTGAGACAGGCATGCCCCAAATTCAGGTAAGAGCCTGGAAGATGATGATCATTCACTGGCTTAAAATGCATTTCTTTCCAGAGGGACTGTCCCCGTTAGTGCTGACTGACAACTTCCCCTCCCCCTGGAAGCAGGCGATAGATCATAAACTGGGCTCTTATGGGCTCTCTTCAGTATTCCTAATGTCCCTAGGCTTTGATCAAGCAAAGCAAGTAGTATTCAATAGAATAAAGGACATGGAGTTCCAAGAAGAACTAAATAGGTTGCCCCGCCACAGTAGGGATAGAATCAAATAGGGTGTGTGGGAACTGGCAAGATATCTGAATGATCTGACCTACCCAAAACAAAGAATAACTTTCTTCAGAGCCAGATTTAACATTCTTCCCTCAGCACTCCTCCAGGACAGGTATAAGAGAACACCAATAGCAGAACGGGTATGTATATGTGGTAAAGGAGAAGTCAAAGACATCTCACATGTTTTATTGTACTGTGAGTTATACCGAGTTTATAGGTCAGCATATATTCTTCCCTTATTAGAGAGATTGCCAGGGAGGGCAGACAATTTTTATGTAGGCTTTCTCCTCCAGAACTCAAACCCTTCTATCACGCATGCAGTGGCAAAATACTGTGTTGCAGCAATGTCCACAAGAAAAAAATTGGTTACAGATTTATAGCCGTCAAGTTGTGCCAATTTTTTGGAGATATCTCTAATAATTTTTGGAACATTACATTTACTCACACACTTATCGGCTTTCCACTCACGTAAACTAGGGAGTGACCCTAACATTTTGAGAACATGTATTATTATTATTATTATTATTATTATTATTATTATTATTATTATTATTATTATTATTATTATTATTATTATTATTATTATTATTATTATTATTATTATTATTATTATTATTATTTTAACAGGGATGTTATTATTTATTATTAATGTCAGTACTATCTTTATTTTTTCTTAATATATTGTAAAAAGTGATGTCTATTGCTGGTCTATGACCGTAATAAAGTTATTATTATTATTATTGAGATAAATATATGAACCCAGACAACATGTTGTTTACTAAGCTTTAAAGATTGTAATTTTAAAAAATTAATAAAACCTATAAAAAAAGAGAAACCTATCATTTACTTCAACCCCCCCTCCCCCCATAGCATCACCACAGCTAAGTAGAAGCAGATATCTCACATGTGTAAGTTCCCAGAGCCAGTCTCTGGCCACTCAGAAAATCTGGAAAAACTGCCCAATCAGAGTCAAAATTAATGACTAAATAGATCAATGGATTCATTTAGTTTCAGCTCAGATTCCCAACTTTCTATTTCAGATGCGAAGATCAATAGGTTACTAAAAATTTCCAGAAGAGATTCCAATACTGCATTTTAAGTATGTGAACAGAAACCGAGGACACAACAAACTACTGTCAGTAATTAGATGCAGAGATTGTGAAAATTCTGAGTAAGGAATTAAAATTACACCATGGGTAGAACCCAGGAACAGTTGCTTAGGCTTTACAGGTACCGTAGTACAGTCAATACAAGGGAGTGAACAATCAGATGGTTGTAGAAACAATCATTCTTATCAGGAGTGGGAAGGATAGAGTTTGTTTCATCTGAGGTTGCCAGGAGAAATGGCACTCACATGGGAGTTTTTGCTTGTGTTTATTCAAGTATCAGTGCAGTAGGTGTGGTTGCTCACTTTCCTGCAGAGATATTGACTTGGCCTGCCTCTAATTAAAATTTAAGTATAGCACGTGGGTGCTGATCTATTACATGCTGCGATAAACAATGATTTAATATGAGCTTGTCTCTTGTTATTCAGATCTTTCTTTCTGACTCATAATAGAAGCACTGTAATATATTCCTCTCTTCTTTTCCAAAATGTAGCATGAAAGCAAAGTGACTTGAGAAATAAGAGCTTAACAATTATTCCACCCCGAAAATGTTACTTTCTAGAGAGACAAAATTAAAAACAACCCTAACCCCATTTCAAAAATAATCCTCATTATCTTCTAAGATGCTTTATATGTGCAAATAAAATATGTGTGCTTTAACACAATATGAAAGGAAGGATATGGACACCTGTTATATGGAATCGTTTATTTGGAAATTATAATTAGCTCCCTGTTGAATATTCACATGGGAGCCCATCTGACTGCCTAGGCACTATGTGTGAAAGGAGCCTGTGGTACATCAAATTAGATAACATTATACTTCTGCATTAAGTGGAAGAAAACAAGAATGTATTGTTCTACTTGACCTTGTCCTTTTAATGGGCATGAGAAGTCTAGACACTGCTTAAATGTATCAAACCTAGCAAGATGGCGTGCCCAATTTTCTCAATAAAATCAACACCACAACTTCAGATAAGATAAGATAAGATAAGATAAGATAAGATAAGATAAGATAAGATAAGATAAGATAAGATAAGATAAGATAAGATAAGATAAGATAAGATAAGATAAGATAAGATAAGATAAGATAAGATAAGATAAGATAAGATAAGATAACCTTTATTGTCATTTTTTTACTGTGGGCACAACGGCACACATCAAAAATGAAATTTAGTTGCCCGCTCTCAAAGTGAAACACATACATGACACACACCTAAACATACTATGAACAACATATGTATAGACCCACACCCCTACATATACGTAGCAAATAAATATTAAATACTGTCCATCTTATTTGTCCCTATTTCTGAAAAGTGTTTCAGTCCGGATCTTTCATTTCCTTCCCTAACCCCCCCACTTTTGAGAGCTGAAGCAGCCGCAGCCAAGCAAGGCGCCGCCATCTTCTATGTAAGAAGTGGCATTTGCAAATTTCTGCATAGATCTGTGAGGATATCAACCATAGGAATGATAGGGCATTAAGCATGGAGAGGTTCAATGCAATTGTTCTTGCATATGTCATGATGGACTGGTTTAAGGAAACAGTAATTGTCTGGCTAGATGACCCAAAACAATGGAAGGAAAAGTCAATTAAGGAGAATGTCCATTGACATTACTGTATGGAATCCTACACAGCAAGAACATAAGTTTGTTATAGTCTAAATCACAAACAGAACAATTATCTCTATAACATGTAGTTGTAGATATTCAAGATTTGAATATTGCACAAATCTGTACATTTATCAAAAGACCATCTGTAGAAAGCTAATGAAGATGTTTGCAGCAGACCTTCAGGAGATTTTACAGTAAATGATTATTGTGCCACCTTCAAAACTCATACTAATAAATCCTCAAAATCTTACTTTTACTGAGAAGTCCGGAGGAGAGCTTCTTCTTGTCCTTTTCTCCTCACAGCCAGTCTGTAAAAAAAATGCCTAGAAGTTAAAGTTTTGCCATGTTTTTAATTGATTTACCTCAGAGAAATGTATCACCGCACAAATATTGTTGCCCCCAAAACTGTAGCTCTATATTTAATTTACATGGTCATTCCTTTCTCTTTTTCATTTGCTTAGTTATAGACAAGCATATACACACACACATAATTACACATTGAAAAACACTCTTTTTGTCTTTTTTTAAGCTATAGCAGCTCCTGCTCCGTTTCCACATCTACATACACTTAGATCAAACCACCTCACTGATGTCAGTAACTTATTACCAATAAATACAGTGGTGGAAAATTTTGGAGAGGTATGTCGCACACATCTGGAAGCCACTAGATTGAGGATGGCTAAAAACAAGGAAGAACTTTGCCTTATTTAGATACTGCAAGCAAAGAAAATTCAATAATCTGATTTTTTTTAAAAAGATCTCTTTTGCACACCAAGGAGACCTGAATGGAACATTAACAGTAATAAAAATTATTGAAACATCTAGCCATCCAATAGATTGTCTGCCCAGTGACAGTGAGATTGATGGCATGCAAATTTAATAAATAAATAAAATATTCTCTCACCTTATATTCTCTGCCGATAGTACTAAGACTGCTAAAATAGCTAAACTAGCTGAGCTTGCTAAAGTTAGCTACAATGGCTGCACCAAATGAGAACTCTGAATTCTCATTTATTTGCACATACAAAAGGAATTGTGTAAAGGTCCTCTCTTGTATGAAAAGCTTCACATAGCTGAAATTATAAAGAAGTTCCTAGACTGCAGAAAGGACACTCTTAGGACAATACGATTCCTATGAAAATAAGAATTTGCACAAAGTAGAATTTTTGCACAGAATTACACATGATGCTTGCAAGCAACAGTATTATTGAATTCTTGATTTAGACCTGAAAAGAAGAACTGACAAATCAAAAATATGAAATGCTCATATAGAAATACTTTTTCCCAGGCACTCTTTAAATGGATGAGGCTGGGAACAAAATACAGGCATTATTTTTTGAACACTTGAGAGAGAGAATAAATATGAATAGGAAACATGCCATGTATTTACCTTTCATTTTATAACTTTTAGAACTATATATATCTTCTTGCCCTTACCTTTTCTATTATCAAATATCTATTCTAAACACGCACCCATTTGTAATTTAGCCTGACTTTGTACATGCAAAGTAATCAATATATTAGTTCTGGTGTAGGAGGCACAGCTATGAATATTTTCACCTCTATGAACAGACTCCCCAAAAGTTTCAGAAAAGAAACTTTTCAAATTTCACCATGATTTAACCCAAGTTTCTTCACATTGATCCAAATGCAGTGTTTAGGCCTCTGATTCTCCGTTCAATTACAAATTTGCAAACCTTCTGGAATAAAATCATTGCAGATATCCAACAAGCAACATGCCATTTTATGAAACGAAAGCCAACCAATGAAACTGAGTCTCTTGCCACTCTCGTCCCAATGATTCCACCCAACACACCTTGTTTCTGGAATCCTGATCAGCAGGCAGCAAGCCTTGTGGTCAGTGTGCAGCCCTGGAGTGTCAGAGCTCAGGAAAGGATGGCGAAGAAAGCAACAAAGAAGTGACAGGATCTACCAATCACAACCAGGGTGGAGAAAGGCAGCCAGCCAATCAGTGTTGGCAACTCCTAGAAAATTAGGATGGAACATCCTTCATCCTTGTGTGGCAAGAGCCATTTCAATTGTTTATGACTCATGCTTTTTTTCTGAAGTTAAACCTCTTGAAATGAAACTCATTAGATTAAAATGAATGAAGCAAGGGATTTGTATTGCTTGTGGAAAGCAGTCAAAAGCAAAGTATCTCAGATACTTTATGCACAGAGACAAATTCTTATAGACATGCATCCCTTTTGCACATGGATTATTTATGATTTTATTTTATTTTATTTTATTTTATTTTATTTTATTTTATTTTATTTATTTTATTTTATTTTATTTTATTTTATTTTATTTTATTTTATTTTATTTTATTTTATTTTATTTTATTTTATTTTATTTTATTTTATTTTATTTTATTATTATTTTATATGGCTACCCATCTTAACCTCATGACTCTGGGTAGTGAACAACAGTTAAAAACACAACAGTAGCATACAGTAGTCAGCCAAGATAAAAACCACAAGCAACGAATAATCTCATGGACTCTCCCATATGTTCCCACCCCCATGCTTGGTGACATGGAACCCTCCACAAAAGGCCAACAGGATTGGGAGTATCCTAATCCCTGGCAGAGAGGGGGATGATGTTCAAAAGAATAGATACACTTTCTTCTTGAGTCCTGCCAGCCTTTAAGAGATGGGGTTTATATCATGCCCCTCCTTCCAGATCTGATGGTGTTTTTGCTGCCAGAAAAAAGAATAGGGTTAATTTCTATTCCTCACATTTTTTTACCTTTTAACTTGAAGATAAGAATTGTAAACCATTTCATGAATCAGAATGCAAATAGAGAAGAGGAGAAGGCCCGGAGCAGCTTCAAAGTTATATTTAATGCAATGTAAAAATCTGGAAATGAGTTTTTAGGCAATATACCCCAAAGATGAATGAATTAAATACTGTATTGTATTTTGCATCACCCCAAAACTCTATAGCTTATAATTGTTATTTTAGCAATTGTTATTTAGCTTTTTACAATTTGTTTTAAATTGTACATAAAAACCAATCTAGAGTACCGTTCAACAGTCAGGTTAAAAGGGAACTTTTATGTTCAATGTAATATGACATGATAAAGTAGCGACAAAACAGTGTTTCAGTTCTAAAATACTGAAGTTATTTTTAAAATGCCCTTCCCCCCCCCAAGAAAGACCTTTATCTGCTGCCAAGTTTAGAATATAAACCTGTTACAATTGCAGGTTACTGCAATTGTAGTAATTGAAGTTAGTTCCTAATGCACATTGATTTTATGCCATCAGATATGTGGTCAACTCTTAGTGACCACCTAAATTCCAATCTACGTAGGGACAGCGAAATACAGAAAATCCACGGGGAATCTGATAGGCCAATGGAAGCTGCATGCATAGTTGTCTAGTCTTCGTCAACATCCATGGGAGCAGCAGTGCTCAGATTTAAAGAGCTATGGAGGCCTTCATAAAAAGAGGGAAAGCCATTCTATTCCACATAACTTAGCAGAGATGGTGTGAAATGATATTTTAGCCTACTTGGGAGAATGGGAGACATAGACTTATTATTTAGTTATTAATCAAAGTTATATAGATACCCATCTCAGTACATGACTCTGAGCAACTCACATACGGAATATAGGCTTTTTTTAATTAGCAAAACTATGCAACAATTGAACACAAGAAAAACAACATAAAACCATGTAAAAAAAAATCTATAAGAACAAAATTCACATGAGGGATGGGAGTGTCAAATATAGTTCTATGTCAAGCATGCAAATGTCTTGAGTCTGTCCTGTATATTGTTAATACATAAAGGAATCTAGCTTCCCATTGTCAGCACAAGAGTTTTGGTTGGATTCTGTGTAATATTCAATATTTTTGAAATATATAACAGGTTGGAAGGGACCTTGGAGGTCTTCTAATCCAAATACCTACTCAAGCAGGAAACCCTATACCAGGCATGTCAAACTTGCCACGTCACATGACGTCGCGCAACGTATCGTGACTTTCCCCCCATTGCTGGCAGCACCCACAACTTCTGGAGGCAAGTCATTCCACTGATTAATTGTTCTGTCAGGAAATTTCTCTTTCTATAATCCTTTGATTATATATCAAGATATCATCTTTTGACATGCTTCTGTGAGTTGTGTCCCAGACCTTGTGAACTATGACTGGTCAGAGATTAGAAATAGATCCTGCAGAAACACCCATTTTCAGAAACAAACAAGGGGTGAAAATAGAACATTTACCACACCAAAAAAGCAACCTGAGTTCTAATACTGAATTCACTTTTTTTTTTAAAGATTAAAGCTAAAATACAGTGCATTCAGGACTGGCACAAGATAATTTGAAGTATCTTCCATTTCAGCACAAAAAGAATTTGACTGGATTATCATATTTATCTCGATTCAAAAAAAGCAACTTCGGTATCTAAGAAGGATTTTAGAAGTAGCTTGGAACAGCTGCCACTACTGCTCCAACATCCATCACCGGAGGCATTTGTCTCATAGGTGGGCCAGCCCTGATGAAATTTAAAAAAATTGACATCATTGCCTGCACTAGACCGTGTGTATCATTGAGAGTATCATCACATTACAAAGTGATCTATAAAGGTGTTGGAGCTGTGCATTCCTTTGTGCTGTGACATTATGAACAAGCTGGGTGAGGCTTAGGGCAGATACGTCTTCTGGCTGTATCAGAAAATTTTAAATATTTGAGCCTCTTCTCTGCCTCAGAGGAACTTATTATTAATTTTCATTACGCAGTTTATGGCAATGGCATCTTTTTTTAGCACCACTAGCTACTGTGTATATTGAAAACAATCAGATTATGGCTTTCTTGCTAGGACTTCCAATGGGCTCCCTCATGTCTCTGAGAGTTCAAAGCGCTTTGCTATCATCAATAAGGATGATATAGTGTTTCTGAAGGAGTGGATTAATAGACTTTGTTAATCCCAAATTTACATTTCAACACATGACTCAGCCCTGAAGCCAAGGCTAACCCAATGATTAAGAAGTCTATCATATTCCTTCCTGTATGTGAAAAAAGGGGGCTCCTCCCTAAAATAATCCTTTTGCAGGATCATTCAAAGGATCAAAGATGTTTCCCTCTTTCCTTTCCTTTGCAAATGACTATCTGTGCAGAGACACATTCCCAATTTGATCAGGTATCAAGGGAACTGATGTGACAAAGGAAATCTGGGACTTCTATGAATTGGTTAATTTGGGATCAATGGAACTGTGAGGTTTTCTAGGAGTTACTCAATAATCTGGACAAGTGAAAGAGATGTAGCTTTGGATGATAACAGTTATAACAAATGGATAGTCCTTTCAGCATTTATAGGATTGTGACATTCAGGGCTATACAGTACTTGAAGACATTCATGCAAAAACAGCCTATTTTAGTCAATAAATTGTGATTAAATACATAAATAGGCTAATTCTATTGCTTGTTTTCTTCCCTTCCCTATGCTTCCATACATAACTATTCTTTTTTTTAATTCAAGGAATGTATTTTAATGGTATTCTATTTCCTTGCAGATTGTTTGAACAAAATATCAAAAGCCTTATCCAAGACATTCCTGAGCCACAAAATTTATCTAAATCTATTCCTTTTGAAACCACTAAAGAATTATGGCATTTTGTAATATTTGCAAACATGTAGGCACAACAATCTAGTGCCCCATATCAGATAATCCAAGAAACACCATCCTTAAATCTGTGAGTTTGTGAAGCTCACATCAACTAGCTACCCATGTAAATCTCTTAGTCCCATTCAAAATGAGCTATCTGTCGCCTCAATGGAAGTTCTGTTATTTCTCTTCATATATAGACACTTAGAACTCTACTAGACATAGTTTTATGCAGATGGTGAACAATAACTGCCCATCACAACAGGAAACAAATGGGTCCTTATGTAATGGAAAATGCTTGGTGATGCTGGAGACTAATGGGCTGGGTTCTTGATTGCATTCTTGAACAACTGACCCAAAACATTTCAGTCTGCAGGAGCAATAATAGTACCGTTGAATCCGTCTGAATTGGAAGTAGTGACTTTAAGCTGAACTGATCTAAAGATAGATTGAAAGCTACCGAGTAAGTCAGTAAGTACAAAGTAAGCCTGAAACAAATATATTTCGCTTTTACTTAACATAAGCAATAATGTCCTGCAGGAGAGAACCCCCAGCATAGCAGTGAGTTCATTGGCTCTCAGACATGTTAAACTGCAGTTCAGAAAGTCTTGCATTGAACTAAGAAAGATCATGTTCACTTCCCTGTATAAAAGACAATGCCATCAGCAGTAAACTGTGTCCGTCAGACCATCACTCATACACAGGTCACCCTTATGATTTGACTACAGCATCACGCTCTACACGAGGCTGCCCTTGAAGTCCATCCAACTTTAGCTGGTCCAGAATGCCGTGTGCAGGCAGTGATGGGCATGCTTTAGTATGCTCATGTATTCCTCTGCTTCAGAAGCTGCACCAGTTGCCAGTTTGCTTCCAGGTGCAATTTAAGGTGCTGGAAGCATAGGGCCTGGTTACTTGTGGGACCACCTGTCTCCCGTAGAATCTGCCTGGACAATTGGATCCAGCAGGTTTGGTATGCTTTAGGTTCCTTTGAATAAATAATGTCACCTGTTGAGACCCTGGAAGCATGCCTTCTTCGCAGCATGATATAATAATCTGTGAGAATGTCCTTGAGAGACAGGAAGAGGAGGAGGAAGAGGTTAGGCAACATTGAGATAAGAGGCAGCTTAGCCCACAGAAGGAATGCGGAAATGTTAGACCAGGGGTGTCAAACTGCTGGCCCGCGGGCCGGATGCATCATGGCAAAACCGTGCCCACCTCATTGCCGGCAATGGGAAAAAAAGTCACGATATGTTGCGACATGTCACGTGACATTGCGAGTTTGACACCCCTGTGTTAGACCTATCAGAAAGGACCCTCCCTAGTGTCTTGGATTGTAAAGGGAAAGGAAGAAGAGCTATCCTTTCAGATCTGCAAGATTCTATTATTATAACCTGACAATATAGGTAGCTTTAGTACTCATAGTTGGTGCTTCTTATATGGATTACCTCAAAGGACCGACACATAGCCTATTCTCTGGGTGAGGTTCTCCTGAGATCCAGGTGACCCCCCCCCCCACTCTGCTGTTGTTAAGAAGGGCCCAAGCTTTGGTGAGGGCAAGTGAACCCTCCCCCCTTTGGACTATGTGGGTTTGTTTCTTTTTGTTCCCATCTGTTTTTGTCACCATCTTTACTCTTCATTATTCTCTATTGTTGTGTTTTTTTCTGTTTTTAACATTTTTATTTCCAGGCTCATTGGAATTCGGTCACCGTATAAATTTAATTCATCATCATCAACAACAACATCATCTAACTGGAAAATGGATTCTAAGTCCATAGTATTTATTACATTACATTGAGGGTATCAGAGTAACAGAATAACAGAGCAAAATAACAGAGTTGGAAGGGACCTTGAAGGTCTTCTAGTCCAACCCCCTGCTCAAGCAGGATACCTGGCCTATACCATTTCAAACAAATGTTTGTCAAGAAAGAAACTGTTCTTTCTTTCTTGTTCTTTGTTATTTAAACAGTGACTTTCATAAAACATTTTCTCTCATTTATTAGTGATGCATAAATATATTCTTCATTGTAGAGATCACAATAGTGATTCTTGCTTCTTTGCATTTCACGGATTGTAAAATGTGATACAGCATTACATGCTATTTTCTCTCTGTACCTCTCAGATATGGGTGTAACAAGAATATATAATTGAAGATATATCATAGTACTTAATTATTTATTAGGAAGTACCAATTTATTCATACAAAACCATTTATAGCCTGCCTAGTTTCAATCCTTAAAAGCGCCTCCAGGCAACTTATAACCATAGCAATAACAAAAACACTGTAAAGGAAATACAATAAAGAGCTGCACAAACCAGAGCCATAATTACATAGTAAACAGAAGGAACTTAAATGAATTCAGATCAAGCAAATAAACTGCATTCCATATTTTCAAAGATCAAAAGGGTTTAAAACACATTGGAATGCAGCTACAACCCAAAAAACCAGGTCCTGGGTCACCTCTGTATCTGAAAATGGGAGGCAGAACATGACTGCAGATCTAAAGTACCACAGTGGATGAGGGAAAATGGTTCTGAAGGTACCTTCATTACAGATTGGATTCTAAAAGCTTTTAAGTGCATTAATGACCAATAGAGACTTTGCAAAAGTTTTTAAAGGTACCATATTCAGTATGTAAAGATCTGGCTCTTATCAGTTGGCCTGGTGATCCAATGGGGGGGGGGAGTTCTCCTCTAGAGGTGGCTGCTAGATTGACAGCAGGCTCCACCCCCACCCATTCTCTGCTCCCCACACAGCCATGTTTTTTTACTGGTCACATCTATGTATTCTTTTCTTTTTCCTGGTTTATTTTATTGCTCTATTATTTTACTTTCGCTTTGTTTAAACTTCCTTTTTATTTCTTCATTTTGTATGGTTATGAGCCACCTAGAGTGGCCCCATGGCGAGATAGGCGGCAAATAAATTTAATAATGATAATGATAATGATAATAATAATAATAATATAGAATCATACCTGCCATTTTTAAATAAGGACTGTTTTAAAGGGTCCATTTCTCATGAGAACCCAATATTATCCAAATATGTTTGAGCACTTTCAATAAAAGAAATCCACTGAGTTCCTATTAATGGCTTATCTGCTCTACCCAGTTGTTTGTTACCAAAATGAACAGACAATTATTTTTGAAGGACAGAAATGGATGACATTCTCCTCTATTAATCTTACAGTGACCAGTGACCTTTTCTGCTCCACTTCTAAAATGTATTTCAAGTCATGTTCCCGTGAACCCATGTATCTGCCTTGGATAATATGTGGTTGCAGATTAGGCCCAGTTATTCATTGACCCTATAATGGTGTATAATCAGTACAGTTTTCCTTCCATTACAATTACACAAGATAACAAAAATGCCTGAAAATTAGGAACATTGAAATCCCAATTTTCATAAGAAAGCTTCAACTTTGAGAGGGTTGCAGTTCGATCCTTTCATAAAAACTTGTCAATTAGTTTGTATCAATTTGTTTAAGATATACAGGTAGACCTCAACTTACAACCATTTGTTTAGTGACCGTTCAAAGTTACGATGTTGCTGAAAAGAGGTGACTGACGATTGGTCCTCGCACTTATAACTGTTGCCGTGTCCCCTGGTCATTTGATCACAATTTGGGTGTTTGGTAATCAGGTATTTACAATGGTTGCAGCATCCAGGGGTTAGATGATTGCCATTTGCAATCTTCCCAGCCAGCTTCCAACAAACATAATCAATGAGGGAAGTCGTATTCACTTAACGGTTGTGATTCTCTTAACGACTATAGCAAAAAAGGTCATAAAATTACTTCGTGATGAAAGTTTTGGTACCAGTTCTGGCCACATGTTAAGGATACCTATATAAGAATATCTTCTTAAACCCTTAAGGTGATATGTATTATTCTATTTAATTTTTTCCTTATAGATTCATATATATTTTCAATCATATAATAATATCATTATTAACCTAGGTTATACAATTTGAAATATTTACATCTATCAGAAAAGACATTTTCTTAGAAATAATTATAATCAAAGAATTAATATAATTTGAACAAATTATGTAAAAATCCCATTTTTACATAATTCCATAAAAGCTTGGTGGCCAGTGGGCAAATATTAGATTTTTCCAATTTATTAAACACACAGAATATTTACCAAATTGCTGTACAGTCCCCACAAATTTAGGGATAGGACTTTGATAACTATTAAAAGACCAAATACAGTAACAGTGTGTTTAATTTAATACCTTGAACATCTTATAATTACCTGATAAGTCAATGATTCCAACATCATATTCAATGTAGGAGGAGATAAGGGACATCCTTGACTACAAATGATAGCCTTTATACAATTTATTCAAGTTATGTTTGTTTGTTTGTCTGTCTACATAGATTTATAAAACACTGATTCCAGATTTTTATCCTTGGTCAGACCTGTTTTGTCTAGGAGAAAAGATAGTACAATACACAAAGGACTACATATGCATGCATGCCACCACCTGAATTACTGTTTGCGTGTTAATTCAGCTCAAGAATTCTCTTCGCATGATGTAAGAGACAAGTTAGATTACAAATAGATATTTAAAGTATGCCATCTCATATGTCTGTCAGCCCAATCTGTCAATTCTATTTTGCCTTTCAACTCATATAATATAACTACAGCGGAGAAGGCTGTACAATTGCCTACCACAGGAAAAGGACTGTTAAGCAGATGTGAACTGGCTTTATAAACTGATTTGAAACATATGGAATTATATTCACATTGCAAAGGCAGAAGAAATAAGTATTGTTCATTGGCGTGGAATCACCATTTAATAAGCCAAACCCTTAAAGGTAATAATTGAGCCAGAAAGGATATGCTGGATTTATAAGCTTCGAAGAGCATTTATATCATCACTAGGTCATATTAGGAAACCTTTGGGCATGACTAGTGAGGTGTTCCTTTTCTTCTAATGGTAATAAGTATTGTACTTCAGTAGCCATTGGCTTACTAAGATCTCCAAACCACTTAGACATTTGTGTTTTAATTTTCATTTCTCAAAACACATTGCTGAAACTGGAAAATCACTACTAGCTCCGTGTTATCAATGTAGCACAGAGGAACAAAAACATCTGATGCAGCATGATTCAAACATCCGAGTATTCATTTCCTAGCCCGGTATCTTAATAGGAACCTGGCCCTCACATAAATTTTAAAAAAGATTAGAAGCTATTTTGGATATAAGCATAAGCAGAGAAAACCAGAAGGATGAACTAAAATCATCTCTCCCCCCACCCCCATGCCAGGGGCTTGCAAATCTTTCTTTTGAGATGTTATGGAGAATCATCCAACATAGGAAACGCAAATCAATCGCACTTGCAATTTGCTTTGTTTCTCATACTATACAATGCTTTTAACATGCCTTTCCTGCCCTGTATACCTCCATCCGTCATATAACAAGCCACAGTTAAAGCATTGTAAATATTAAAAACAAATCAGACAAACAAAAGCCTCCTGTTCTTCACTATCCTTGAAAAAACAGCTCTTCATTCTCCACCCTCCCAAGCTTCAGAACTGATAAAGTCTCTACTTCTATGCTTTTTGTTTAAATTAGAAACTGGCTGTCATGACCCACCCCCCCCAATGCCCCAGTTCACACATCGTTCACTCATCCCATCTTGGGAAAAACCCTCCAGTGGGACTTAGTTTGCTTTCAAGATTACCAATAAAGGAGAATATTTGTAGCTTATGGTTGAAATGAGGGATCCTTAATGGTCTTGAGCTTGGTTGTCTTCTTGCAGATGTTTCATTACCCAAACTAGGTAGCATCACCAGTGCTAATGCTACTGCTAACACTGATGGTGTTATCAAGTTTGGGTAATGAAACGTCTGCAAGAAAACAACCAAGCTCAGAGTGCAAGGACCCCACACTTGCAAAATAGCCACATAGTGTCCCCAGCAGATTTCAAGATATGTGATTTGCTCTCAATCATATACTTATTCTTCATCTCCTAAAAGAAATATACACAGATAGAAATATTAGACAGGACTCAGAAATTAAAGGACTGGAAATAAAAGGTGAAACTTATAAACTGCAGGCATTTGCAGATGACTTAGTATTTATCCTAGACAGAGGAACCTTTAGAGGTGATTCCTACATTATTGGAAAAGATAGAACAGTTTGGAGAAATAGCAGGACTGTAGATAAATAGAGAAAAGTCCAAAGTGATAGTTAAAAATCTCACAGATAAACAAAAAACAACAACAACGATTGTCAGAAAAAAATAGAACTACAAATAGTTAAAAAGGCTAAATACTTGGGAATATACCTGACATAAGATGTTCAACGATAAAAGAAGATAATTATATAAAATTACTAAACCAAATAAAACTTGACTTGGAAAAATGGAAAAATCTGCAATTATCGATGTTAGGAAGAATTGCTATGGTGAAAATGAATATATTACCAAAAATACTGTTTTTATTCCAAACAATACCTATAAAACTAGAGAAAAAATTCTTTGAAGACTTAAATTCCTTAATTTTAAAATTTATTTGGCAAGGAAAGAAAGCTAGAATTAAATTGAAAATGTTACAAGAAGCTAAGGGGAATGGAGGTTTTGGTTTGTCAGAGTGGATTTTATATTATCAAGCATCAGTGTTAACATGGGTAAAAAGAATGGATAACCCTCAGAAATAAAAGATTGTTGTATTTGGAGGAACATGACTTACAACTCGTTTGGCATGCTTTCTTATGGTATGGGAAAAATAAAATTCATAAATATTTTCAAAACTACTACATTAGAAATGCATTATGATTAACATGGGAAAAAATAAAATGTAAAATATATTTGAAAATTCCAGGGTGGCTTTCAACAATGGAAGCATTTGTACATCCAAATTTAGTCAGTCTTGAGAAAATATGGACATATAAAGATATTCTGAACTCTGAAGGGAACTTAAAATCTAGACAAGAGATGGAAAATCAGGGTATTGATCTATCATGGTGGTCACATTTACAAACGCAAGTGAGATATGATAAAGATGTTAAAGTGTATGGATTTTATAAAGAGCAGATTTCGTTTGATCAGATATTACTAACCTCTGATGAAAAACTAATTAAGAAAATGTATAACTTTCTATTACATTTGAAAATGGAAGACAAACAAGTAAAAGAAACAATGATAACATGGGCAAAGAACTTTGGATACAATATAGATTTAGAGAAATGGCAAAACCTGTGGGAAAGAAATTATAAATGGGCAATGTCAACTTCTTATAAAGAAATTCTATACAAAAAGTTTTATAGATGGCACTTGCCACCAGCAAGATTAGCAAAAATGTTTAAAAATATGTCAGATAAATGTTGGAAATGTAATCATAAACCAGGTACTTATTATCATATGTGGTGGACATGTATTAAAGAGAAGAGATATTGGACAAAAATACATATTTGGCTAGAAAAGATGCTGGGGAAATATGTAGATTTTAAACCTGAACTTTTTTTATTAGGTATAATGAGAGAAAAGCTTGATAAACAAAGTGTATATTTGATTTTGCACGTGACAACAGCGGCAAGAATTATATTGGCACAATACTGGAAAAATGAAGAAACACCACCAGAGGAAGAAATAATTTAAAAAATACTAGACTGTGCGGAAATGGACAGACTTACTTTGAGGTTGAAAGAAAAAGAAGAAATAGAATATTTTCAAACTTGGGACTTATTTTACCAATGGATCGAGAAACGAGCTAGGGATTAGGAATTTAATTTGTATTAGCGAATGGTAATTTGTTGAATAAGCACTATTGAATTGTATTAAAAAAACCAATAAAACTATATATATATATATATATATATATATATTATGGGGAAAAAACACCAAAATACATCTATTGAAAACAGCTACTTTCTCTGTTTCAGAATCTAGACTCTATTTTTTGCAAGTAAGATGCTTTCCATGTGGCTCCTCTCAGATAGAATAGCCATAGTAATAGAATAATAGAATTGGAAGAGAGGTTGGAGGTCTTTTAGTCCAACCCCCTGCACAAGCATATGTATCATTTCAAGTGGTTGTTCAATCTCTTAAAACCTCCAGTGATGGAGCACCCACAACTTCTGAAGGCAAGCTGTACCACTGATTAACTGTATCCTGGTATCTTCCTTGTTCAATTTTTACCTTAGTTCTATGGACTTGACTACATAGCTCAGAGTTTTCATTAGTACACATTAACAGGGCTTGCCATGATGAAAGGGAATCACTTGTATGTTTGATAATCACTTCAAATCTCAATTTTCCTTTGACATAACCCCAGAGTACTTCAGTATGAGGAAGTTTCAAACAAAGCCCCCTTTGAAATAGCCCTCCGAACTGAAGGGACAATTACATTTCAAAAACTGAGTCAGAGGGCTATGTCATTTTGATCTGAATTTTAAAAGGGGTTTCCAGTCATGCCTTATGTATATATAAAGAGAGCCAGTTTGGTGTAGTGGTTGAGGTGTTGGCCTAGAAATCAGAAGATTGTGAGTTCTAATTCTGCCTTGGATACAAAAGCCAGTGGGATGACCTTTGACCTTTGACCAGTCTCATTCTGCCAGCCCAACCCACCTCACAGGGTAGTTGTTGTGGGGAAAAGAGGAGGAGGAAGGAATATTTGATATGTTCGCCATCTTTAGTTACTTATAAAGGCAGGAAAAAGAAAGAAAGAAAGAAAGAAAGGAAGGAAGGAAGGAAGGAAGGAAGGAAGGAAGGAAGGAAGGAAGGAAGGAAGGAAGAAAGAAAGAAAGAAAGAAAGAAAGAAAAAGAAAGAAAGAAAGAAAGAAAGAAAGAAAAAGAAAGAAAGAAAGAAAGAAAGAAAGAAAGAAAGAAAGAAAGAAAGAAAGAAAGAAAGAAAGAAAGAAAGAAAGAAATTTTCTTAGAATGAAGTGTCAAGCATCAAATCAGGCTGCTCCAATATCTTGATGAGTGATCATCCCATGATTTAGTTTCTAAATTTGTTAAATATATACAAGTGTCCTGATTTTTTGAGATATTTTTTTGAGACAAAGCCAGTGGTGGGATTCAGCTGGTTTGCACTGGTTCAGTAGAACCGGTAGCTATTTTTTTTGTTGACTTCAGCGAACCATCTGATGCTCTAGCCCTTTTTCGCAAGGCCCAGAATGGACTGCCGGAAGTGCATGGATGCCACTTCTGGAAGTCTGTTCTGAGCCAGGGAGGCCTCCCAAGCCCAGAACGGCCCACCGGAAGTGCATAGACGCCACTTCCGGAAGCCTGTTCTGAGCCGGGGAGGCCTCCCAGGCCCAGAACGAACTGGCAGAAGTGCATGGACGCCACTTCTGGAAATCCGTTCTCAGCCTGGGAGGCCTCCCCCAGGCCTCCAAAGTTCAGAATGGACGTCCGGAAGTGACATCAACGCACTTCCAGTGGGCTGTTCTGTGCCTGGGAGGCCTCCCCGGCTCAGAACGGACTTCCGGAAGTGGCATCCACTCAGAGAACCAGTTGTTCAGCCACTGGACAAAGCACTTCCTTCAAACAGAATCATAGCAATGATTCTGGTCAAGGTGTTATGTCAAGCTGAAGCAGAGACCTTCTGCACAGGCTTAATGATCACTAGCTCAAGACTTCAATCTGCTAAAAATGAAGACAAAGTGATGGAAAGGTGGATTGGCTTTGTGGCAGAGCTTATTATATTAAAATATCTCCGAGGGCTGAATAATCAATCAGTTGTTTTGAAGCTGCTGAAGAAAGGATTCAGAACTACAGATTGCAATAAATGAATGGTGACAGAACTTCTTCAGTGGCAGGAACTGTGACTGACCCAGGCAATTTATCGGGCCAATTTGGTGCCTGGTCACACCTTTCCTCCCAAACTGATCAAGTCCTTCCCAAACTGTTTAAAACCTCTCATCATCTTCACATGCCTGGTTTATCAGCACATAATCTGAGTTATTTGCTATTGCCTTCCATCATACACTTACAAAACAATAAGTTCATTATACCTTATAAAAAATATGCACTCAAAGAACCTTTCTTCAGTACTATTGAAACACAATTGCTATTGATATCAGATGGAATTTGTCCCTTAAACTCTGCCTATGTTGGGTAAAAACTACTGGAAGAATGCTATAAAGTTGAGCCCTTTTCCCAAAGTTGTGCTGCTCCTTCTGTATTCAGCATGTCGCCTGTAGCAAGTAACCATAATCTTTAATCATGGCGATTTCCCTGGTGATTTAGAACCTGATTACATTGTACAATTAAAGTGAGGAATTTCCAGGGTATAGGTGGCTTCAGGTGTGGCACCATAAATGACAACAGCAACAAGCAATGACAGAAAGAGCAGCACAACTTCGTGGGCGGGACTAAGATGGAAGGTCTTCCCCATTCAAGTGGCTTAGTCTTTTCAGATGAGTAATGTGTGAATAAGTAATTGAAGACTGCTGTTACTGACACATTCAAGACAAAACAAGTTTAATTGCTTTTGCTTTTTAAAATGAATGAATGAACCAAAAGGACATTCACCATCAAGGCTTGGATAGGTATATTGAGAGAGAGAGAGAGAGAGAGAGAGAGAGAGAGAGAGAGAGAATAGTAGCATTCATGTGCAATCTTCTTATTTAGCCAACATTTTAATTGTTGTGACCTCTTGATAGACTTGGAGGAGACTAAATTAGAAAAGAAGGGGGGAAATAATAAATCTCTGGTTGATATTTTATTTCTTTCAGAAGAGGAGTGCTTCTTAACATATGGGCATATTTATTGTGACTACAAATGGTGCTTCCCTTCTGTAGGAAAAGACACTTCAAGATCTGTTGCCAGCTTGGTATCTCATTCAATGGCCATTTTAAATGTGCAATTATCATTGAATATTTTCTGATGTATAGCACTGTCTCTATGTCCTCAACTGCCAAGTTAGTTCCAGTCAAAATTACCCCTTCTGGAGCAAGACATATATTCTGTCTACCTGGATGCATGTGCAACTTAAAAGGGAATTCATGAGATCAATAGCTCATAACATTTTAAACAACTATTATTTCTGCAAAGTATATTAAGTATCCTGAGCTGGATGTTTAGCATAAACAGAAAAAAAAAGACTGGTGTCCAGTCTCTCTTGGGGCATCTATTTGTCCTTATTATCTGGTCTACCTTTAAGAACTGGCAGAGTTTGTAGCTGTCTTTTCATGTTCTTTAGCAAGAAATGTTGGATTGGCCTGATCCAGGATTGCTGTAAAGACTGAAATGGACTAGACAGAACAGTCTCTGATTTTTCTTCCCAGCTCAATTCCAAAGTTCCAATAATTTAAATATGAGCTTAAGTTTCATTTTGGGGAGATAGGGAAAAGATGTATACTATTGGAAGAACTGTTTTGTGAGGAGAAAGAACTGTGTGTTGTGAAGGATAAAAACTTTGGAACTGGTGAGTGTTTACAACTGTCTCATGTGACCGCCATTTGAGTGCTTCATAGCTGGCTTCCAACAAGCAGAATCAATGGAGAAACTGGCAATAAAATCAGAAGTTGGGGTCGCTTAATGACTGCAGGTAATTTGCTTAATGACAAAAGTGGAAGTGAGGTCTTAAATACATCAAGGTCACATGATTGTCACTTAATGAGATTGCAGGTCTCAACTATGGACATTAAGCGGGTCTACCTGCCTGGAGATAATCTTGATTAAAGTATGCAGAAATTCTTAAGTGGGGGAAAAAGGGAAACTCGGTGTTTGGGAAAGGACAGGTGTGAGAAGGGAAAGCCAAAACAACCCAGCTTTGATTCTGTATGATACACAAGGGCGCAAAGGAAAATTGTAGCAAGCTCTCAAAATTCTGCGATTATATTCTTCAACAACGAAGTAACATTCCTGTAATTCTTACGATGTCTATTTCCTGATCTGGTTTGCCTTGAATGACTGGCAGCTAGGAATAAAAATCTATAGCCTTTCACAGGGCAAAACTCCTAGATAGCTCAGAGCAAAAGAACAAGGGCATCTAAGAAAAAAACAACTAAAGAACCAATATAATCCAGATCACAGGCCTAGTCATGTTCACAAACATAATCAGGTTCATCAGAAAGTGGATCATAAGCCAGATCTCTAACACCACTATTTTCCGAAAAGAAAATATGGCTTGAGAAAGAAATGCTTTACAGGCCAGTGCAAATACTCAGTGGATAAATTAGGATTTTCATAGACATGGTACAAAGTCACCAATATTTCATATACCCCCAGGCTCTGTTGCTATTGATGATGTGGGTTTTTTCTTTAAATTGAGGTTACTGATTTAACCTTGGGCACCCTGAATCATAAGTTGTAGTTGCTCTTTCAGTCCTTGTAAACCAACAGGCAGCCATTTTCATTTAAATAAATAAATATTGATTATATTGGCCTGCTGGCAATTATAGCTTATTGGCCCCCAAGTATTTAAATACTGAAATAAGTTAGCAGTTACTCTGCATTGTGCAGCAAAGTATGATACATGTGTTAGCACATTTGTTCTATATGTACAGTATTTTTAAAATTGTCGTGAGGTTGGGATGATTGAGAAATTAATAAATGCCTATGGAGATTCTCAATCATACTGGCCACGGTTATCCCAAAAGCCCAGGCAACTGGACTTCCTTTGTTTTTCCTTGAAGACGTTTTGATTCTCATCCAAGAAGGAACAACAAAAGAAAGACCAGTTGCCTTTTTAAGAAGCACTTTTGGGAGAAACTAATAAATGGAGGGGAAAGTGTTTGCAAACCTAAGGTACATATAATTACAACATATGTCTGATGTAACTGAAAAGCACTGTGGCATATAATTTTAGCTTTCAGGAGAAAGCAGATACTTAGATATGATACAGATAGGACTGAGCTGGTATGTGAATGGGAAATGATATGTCCCCTAACTTTAATGGAGAAATGATGACAGAAGGCACATGAGAAACCCTTCCTTTCCTGGAAACTCTTCCATGTGCAGATGGAACCATGGCAGCAACCGTGGAGGAATCAGATGTGGGTGGAGAAGATACTTTGATAGCTCTCGATACAGAAACCTGGCTGGAGTGCAAAAGGCAGGGAGGGACAGGTGATCAAATCAGGTCATCTGTGTAGGTAGTGTGAGCAGTACAGTGATACTTAAAAGCATGAACTATCTGTTCTAGTATCTGGCTGCTTCATCTCTTGACTTCTGGTTATGCTTTCCTTCTTTCTTACCTACACAAAATCAACATGTTAGCTTATTTTGGATCAGCTTGTTTTCTTTTGCATAGTAAACCTTTTCCAAAGTTGGGCCCTCTCTATATCCTGATTTTTTTTTTCTTCTCAGAAGCTGCCAGTCAGAGTAACAATATTTGAGCTGTTGATTGGCAGGGAGATGATACATGCAACACAGGTTGGAAAGCATGGTGATTACAGAGGTGCTTGTTTTACAGTTTTAATAGTTTAAAAAAAGGAAAAT